>JABFQC010000463.1:0-27322 GCA_022817085.1 Psilanteris sp. ZL-2020
CAAGAAAGTTAATTTTCTAATTGAGTTTTCCACATTTGGAATTAAATTTAGGTTTTAATCAGAAAAAGTAAATTTACCGTTCATTGTTATAAAAGTATATTTTACCTTTATATTAGTAGCCTGCGATTTGGTCTTATTCTTCGATTTGCTTTTAGTTTTGTTTCTGATTTTACCACCTTTATTCGTGCCCCGAGCATTGACTATTCTTGTCGTTGGTGTCTCAGTGGTCGTTGTAACAACTTCTTTATTTATCGGTGTCGTTGCTTTATTTGTCATTTCTGTTGTTTCTGTGACATCCTATTAACGACGCATGATTATTATGGTATAAAATTCCCAATCATTTATTAAAGGATTTAGAAAGAAAGAAAAGAAAAAAAGAATACAACTATATATAATGGACAGTAAAATTCAACATACTTATATTTAACATTCACTCAATTGACTCAATATTTGTTATTACATATACAGAAATATAATTCTTACTTTTTCAATGGCAATGTCTGTTTGCTCACTCCTGGGTCTCACATCATTCGAGTCGCCAACTACACTTTTTAAACCGCTTTTAGTCTTTTTCCTTTTTACGGTCTTTTTCAATTTGTTTTTATTTGTCTTTGAATTTGCGTTGCTGTTTGTCAATTTAACCGTCACGGGATCATAATTAGCTCTTAAAATTTTGTTTATTCTGCCCAAAATATTGTCCACGAAACGATTGTATTTTGACACATAGATAGCTGATACGTCACCAGCATTGTGTGACTCTATACCTCCTATAATATAATTCAAGTTCCATGAAATGAGTAATGAAACTAATTTAAAACATTATGAGTTATGAGTTATACACATAAAAATAATGTTTCATCATAATTTCTAATAGGTACAATTACATTTATGGTTCGTTGAGAGTTTATATATAAACAATATATCAGTACCAAGTGCCTTTAGTTTCAATGTCAAATTAGAAGATGAATGTTATTATAATTTTATTTAATTGATAATAATTTATTCGAATGTAATTATAACGTACTTAATCAGAAAGTATAGATTACCATTTATGAACTTAAATTATATAAATAATGTTTGCATTATGTAAATTTAGAATAATTTATAAATAACGAAAAAAGTAAGTAAATTTGTTTTCTAGCGTACATGTCTTGGATTTTGTAATAATTACCATTTCTATGAGCACAATTTGTCTTATATCAATAATTACTCTAATAATCAGAAAATCATGGCTTGCAAAGTTGTCCATACATTAAATTAATTACTTGTATAATTAAAAAGACGAATATATTGAATTAATACAAACAATATTTAATAATGATTCAACAAACACCGTTAACGGTTCAATAACCACATTAGCCCAAAATAATTATTATCGATAACTAACGATGGACCAATATAAGCTCCTAGCGGTTTACAAATAGTATATGCAAATGTTGATCCAATTATATTAACTAAACATGACACATTTTTGTTATTGTACCAAAGATATTTGAGAAAGAAAAAACGTTTCTAATACATAATATTCACTTAAACGTGGTATTTAAAGTTATTTGTATAATTTAAGAATTACAGACATGTATATTCTAATATAACTTTTAATTTCTATATATTAAATATAATCCTTAAATAGAGTTTACGTTACAATTTGATATAAATATAATACTGAATAGCGATAATAATTTAAGTAAATCTTATTCTACTAACCTTATTTATAAAATAAGAATTAAATTTATAAAATGTGGAATTCAACGTTTATTAAAAATGATTTAAATTTTTATAATGCAATTATAAAATACAGTTAGTTTTACCGTATTATTTAATAGTTTTCAGAATTATAATTCAAATTTATATAATTTATATTAGGATTCAAAGCTACGACTATAAAAAAAAAAAAATTTGTAATTAAAGAAAACAACCAAACCAGGATATTTAAATGTTGCAGTTTGTTAAATTTACACGCAAAAATGACTGCATATAAGTATGCCATGTATCCCCATATTATGTTAATGAATTTAAAAATATTCAATAAAATTATAAACAAGTTCAACCTAAACCATCAAAGCATAACTAACACATTGCTTTTCATTTACTTGCTATACATTAAATTGATAAATAATATATAGATTTAGTATCAAATTATGTAGTATCTATTATAGACATGGTTTTATAATTGTATAATTGCATTAAATCTGTGTACAAAACGAATTATAAATGACGGCAAATTAAATGAAAACTATAAATATACGTTTCTTCTAATTAAAGGAAAAAAAAGAGCAAGTTTTGAACCATATAATACCTAACGAATTCAAAATAGACGACATACGTGTTTTAATAGTCGATAATTTGTTCACTCACTTTCAAAGAAATCTCATGACAGGTTGTAAAAACGTAATACTTCTTAATAACAGATGGATTAAAAAAAGAATAATAAACTTGCAGGAAGAGCAGTCGTTATTTCCTAATTGCGTACTGTCATTCTATAAATCAAGTCAAACCAACCATACATATAACTAAATGACTAGTTGCTCGTCAACGAACCATAACATTTGAAGGCAAACAAACAACCGCAAGAAAAACTTTAAAATACAGAAATCAATTGGATAAATAATTTGATCAATTATAATTCTCCAAAACTCGTATTCGCATTCTTTCTTGTATAACATTTTAAATCCAAAGTCTTGCTTGATCCCCCTTACTAAAGACGCAATTAAAATCGTCCAAGTTAATACCAAACTCAGCGCAGAAGGATAAAACAAGACAATATTTCACTAGTACCCATAATTGATTACTTGCGACGGATTATCCAATTGCGTGGCAAGATCAAGTTAAACCAAACGATATCAATTTCATCGTCGCATCAATTTCTGTATCTCTAGAAACTAAATCACTACCCGGGTTAATCATAATTTTTATGTGTACTTTTGTGTACGTGACTGTGTTCGTGTGCATTATAATTTATCTGTTATCTTCGATAGCAAATCCAACGAGATAGACAAATCACGTATGGCAGACTTTTTTCATTACGGGGAAACGCCTTTCTCGAGGAGGAAGTCTCGACGATGATCGAAACCTACTTACACGGAAGAAACAATGTTAACGGTATCTACCGGAATCCTCGCATCAAACTGGTCTCCGATCTAGGTTATAGCTCGCTTCCTACTCACCTACCGACCTACCTACTTGACATAGTTGCATCTCGCCACGGAATCGACAGCCAAATAACTCTTGATGATCCGTTCGACACTTTCCTTAAATCGAAAATTGTACCTTTCGTGCGTCGCGAAAACGCTCCATTGTCACACTTTCGTTGTTTCGATTTCTTCGGGCGAAACGTTAAGGTCGCCCGAAGCCGCCTCGAATATAGAAATTTCGCTTCCTCCGCGCGGTCGGTTGCGATGACCGTCGGAAGAAGACAATGACCCTGGCGCGTTGCCTCGACGTTCCGCGCTTTTTTCAATGGGTCCGTTGCCTTGTTCGAAACAAAAAACTGGCATGAAAGTTAGCCGCGTTCATGACCGTCGATCAGTAGGTCAGGGTCATCGTGCGAGAATCTCGACCGATCGCTCGCTCCGGGTTAGTGACCTCATTTTTTTCTCTCACCTCTTTAAGCGATCGCGTCGGGTGAAAGCTGTTTAACATGCCGATCATAATTTTGGAATTTATTTCTTTATTGACCCGGCTTTTTCCTTTTCACTGTTAACTTTTTTTTCTTTTTCGTTTTCTTTTTTTTCTTTCTTTTCGTCAAAGCAACTGAGTAATTTACGCGGCTTGTAAATTTTGGTTCTTCATTTAACAACGACGAACGTGGAATGCGGTGGAGTCGCATTTGGAAAAATGAAGTTGAATAGTAATATATATATGTATAAATACACGCAATACTGCATAGCAAAGGAATTTGAATTGTAAAGCCAAAACAATATCAGTTAAATAAAACTCGATAACCAAGTTAGGGGCCAAATTGGAAATTGAATCTACGCGTTTTAAGTACAGTTATCGCGCTTTACGTTTGATTTACAAATTGACCCAATGCAATGTGAAATTCAACATTCAGGCTTTTACAGTTACCGTCGTTAATCAATTCAAACGTTCGAAATGTTAAAATCGGAATTCCAAGCGTGTATCGATCGAAATCGGTGTTTTCGTAACACCGGCGGCCGATTTTGACGCAACGCCCGTTGGATTTCCCGTCAAAGCGCGCAACCACGAATTGGCGCGTTTCGACGAAGACGCGAAGCAAACCCGACAGGTCGCGGATAACTCGTTTCTGCCGAGGAAAGGCGCGCGTTTGCACCCGTTTCACTCGCAAAGCTGTTTACCACGAGTCGATTTACTATCGAAGATTAGCCAGATGCGTTATTTTCGCTGATAAGCGTCTCCCTTGCAATTTGCGAGACGACAAGCAATTCTTCATTGTTAGCGATTAAAATGATCGTAAATACAAGTGGAAAGTGGGAAGGATACGGTGCCAGACGTGCAGTGTCCCAACGGCTGCGGTTACCAATTCTGATTTAGCAAGCTCTACTGTTCTACTTCTACACTTAAACGCTATTCTAATAAATGAATCGATTCAGCAAGTATGAGCATAATTGCAACCTATAATTACGTCAATCTCTCGAACATCCTGTGAAAGGTTCGGTCAGCTTGTTGCGTTTATTTTACGAAAATCAATCGAATGCATTCCAAGCGTCGAAAGACTGACGTCTTTATAGCCGTTAACATATTATAGCAGTAGCGTCCAGTTATGGTCCAAAGTCCGGGGTTACGAATAGTGGTAGTCAACAGCAACGAAAGAAAAAAAGAGCGCATTAAGATTATGATTAGTAACTGGGATTAATTCGCAGTAATTGAAGTCAGAAAGCCAAGGGTCCGTGCTGCTTGAAGTCAACGCGCCCCGATCGCGCCGGTTTCCGTAATTCGGCAATCGCGTGGACGGCAACCAAATCGGAAACAAGCTAAGTGGAATGGAAAGAAGCATTAAATCGCATTATGTAGGTCGGCATGTCACGCAATCGTTACATTTGAATCGGAATGATCGACTGAAGCAAATTGACCCGCGGTTGGCTTTAAAGCTGGTCCCGGCAACGAAGTCTCGCGAGAAAGGAAGTGAAACGAGGAATGGCGACTTTGGTCCAAAATCGAGGGGTCCTTGCTTGCGCCTAGGGGTACCCACCTTCAGAGCTTGTTCGGTCACAGTCTGTAAGCACATGTAGAAACGGACGTACGCCGTCTAGCACCACGTGAATGAAAATTTGGTAAAAAAACGAACAACAACAATAATTGGTTTTTGCGTACAAACAATGGATAATCTATATTTGTAAAAACTCCAAATGGTCACTGTACATGTGTCGTAAGTAGCGTAGTGATGGTATAATTCGTAATAGTTAGGTATCGAGTTCGATTGGAGTGGATCATCGGTAAGTCCGTGTCTCTTTCTCTCGCACTCTCATACACGCACACGCGCACTGGCTCGCCGTCGGGCGAGTTAATAAATAAATAAATAATTTAATTTAATTTAAACATAGCACACTCATACCACCGGCACTGTGCATAATACGTTCGCGTGTATCGTGACGCCACCGGACCTACAGATTGGTTTAATGCTACTTTTCGCATTCGCCGTGATCGATTGGTTGATGATCGCCGAAGGAACCGATCTTACAAAAGTTAATTCATGCCGAAGCCAGGAGCAATTGAATCAGAACATACGAGTCGTTACCAAGTAAGACGCAGTTCGGCTTAGAGCAAACAACTTTGAAGCATTTGAGAGCAGCGGATGGTAAAATTTGCTTGCTTCGAGAGACTTTCGGTTTCTGCCAAGAAACAGGGCGTTATTTCAGCCGCGCTTTGTTTGTCCGGTCAACCACGCGCGCATCGGCCTGTTTGTCGCGAAACCGGGTCGGCGCTCGATCGACCGATCGGATCGTGCGTCCCCGGCGATTCAACTGGCGAACGATGACCCCGCGGCAAATTCGAACACGCGATCGTCCTTTCGACGCGCGCCGATCCGCCGCGGTGACTCGAGTGTCCTTCGCGCCGCGACAAGCGCCCCTAAGTCGTCCTTGGGACCGGCGCCGAGAAAAGGTGGCCGCCGCGACGAGCAATTTCGCATCAAAAGAACTGAATTTGGTCGGTCGAATTGCTATTCCGAGTGAACAAAAAGGATCGCGCAAATTTAATGGATACGCCGTGCGGTGATAATCTGCGAAATTGCTCTTCGGGCCGGAGAAAGGGGCGCCGTCGTTGCCTCTTTAATGCGCGATTAAAGCGAAACACGGGCAACGACGGCGTCGCTTAATGAACCCTCGGGAGATGGCCCGGGAGATAGGATGGTTGCACCAGGTTAAGGAGCTCGTGCGAGCCTCGTTTTGTTTGTTTTTCTCGGCGACGTCCCGAAGGCGAAAGGACACTCGAGGGTCGGTCGGGGCCCGCCGCGGGGCGGCTTTTCAGTGGCGCCTGGCCGATTTGCGCGCGTGTTTGCGTGTGTTAGTGTGTTTCTTGGTTTTGCCCTTGAACTCACGTGCTCTCCGCGCGTCCGCGATTTCCTCAATCCCGCCAACGTCGTCGTCGTCGTCGTCGTCATCGTCGTCGTCGTCGTCGGCTTCGTCATCGTCGTCGTCGTCGTCGTCGTCATCCTCGACAATGTCGAGGTCGACGTCATCATCGTCGTCATCCTCGTCGTCGTCGTCCTCGTCGCTGCTCGGCGCGGCCGGCGCGACGTTGGACGCTTGGCCGACGGCGTTCGACGCCACGTCGGCTGACGATTCCGGGATCACGGCCGCCGCCTGACCTTCAGGGGTATCGTCGCTCGTCTCATTATCCTCATACGAACCGGCATCGTCCGCACCTTCGACGGCTTCTCCGGTTTCGGCGTCGATCGCTGGGTTCGACGAATGCACCGCGGCGTCCAAGTCCGCCTGAACCGACGCGGGGATCGACGGCGCTGGTTGCACCTGCGAGCCGGAACTTGGTTGCGCTGGTTCCACCGCGGAAGTTTCATCGTCGTCGTCGTCATCCTCGTCTCCTGCAAAGCGAAATTCAAACGTCCACTTTTAAACAAATTCACGGCACTTCTGGGAGAAATTTTTACTTTTCACCGGCTTCGTGGGTAAAAATCAATATCTATATAAGAAATTGGTTTTCCGCGTTTTTAAAAAAACAATTGCAATTGTATATATATATATATATATATATATAAAGGAGAAATAATGAACTGGATGCCGTTTTCGAGATCACCAACAGTCCCATCAAAACAAAGAAGCGTTCAGAAGTGAAAAATAAAAGCAACGAAATTACAATTGTAACTCTTATTATCAATCCATTGTTTCGAGATAATGCAAGCTTTTTGCGTCACCGCTTTCTCACGGCTGACATTGAAATACACCGTGCCATTACACATAACAATATTTTGCAACGTATATTCCGTGCAATTATGGCAACATAGGAAACGAAACCTTGAGAATAGTTTGCAGTTTCCCCATCTAATTAATCTATTCTTCAGCGCAGAACAATTATCAGTGGCATTCAATTCAGATTCGAAATAAAACAAACGCAGCGTCATAGTCGGGAGAAGCGCGTCTCTTGGAGCGAATGCCAATGGCCGTCAACCCGCTCAAAGCGCCCAGTCGCAATTAGACGCTTGTCAAATTTGTAATTAGACGTCAGTTCCGAGTACGACTTTGAGCACGAGTACGTTTTGATTAGCGCGGCTTTCCATGCGTTTTTACGTCCGCGCTTTCCGGTCATTTTCACGACGCATAAGTTTAAGGTCAAAACTGGTCATCGGCTCTTGTACCCATGAATCAACACGAATAACGCAAGAGAAAGTTATTCCACATAAGGGACCATCGCATATAATAAGTCACGTACGCTGGTCTCGTTAAGAAGTGTTTATTTCTTTTTTCTTTTTTTTATGTTCATTGACTCCGGTAAGGATGTCTGACTTAATTTATACGGACGCTGCTTTCCCGATTTACGTTCTTCAATCAAAACTGGAGTAACGCTCGTTTAAAATATACGATGACTTTTGATTTAATCGCGCTATAAAAAATACCCGGCGTAATTGCTTAAACGAAAAGTACATTTACATAAAGATAACGCTAGCGGCTCGGGCTTCAATTTTCAACCTGTTTAACATATTCAGAATGCCGCCATTTGTGAGCCACTTGACCGAACCGAGGAATCAAACGCACTCTCATTTCGAGCCTTTCACGAAAGCCCCGTCAGGTACCACAAGCGGAACCATAAACCCGAACGACAAAAACGGGTCCAAACCACCCCGGAATGTTTTCTGGCTCTGCTAACAAAGCCAATTTGGACCGAGTTTGAAGCAAAATTGGGCGCTCCGAGTTAACCGTTAGGATTCGCGTATACCGACGAAAAAGTTGCTATTAAAGTTTTACATAATTTACATAATTGACTACCACTCCACCTATTCGCGGTTCCTAGGCATTAATACACCTTTCCCATTAACTAAATAAGAATGAAACCGAGGTCCACCACACTCTCTTACGATTATCCCTTTCGCGTAATCTTGACCTAACGTAAAAGCGCGCCACGATCCGACCCCGAAAGCGGTGCCGCGGGTGCCGCCGAGACCCGCTTTCTCCGAAACCGCCGGATTGCCGAATTTCACCACCACGTGCCACTTATCGGCTTTGTCTCGCCGAAACCGGCAAACTCGGCCGACGGACCCGCGCGGGACGCAAATACGGCGACGTTCGGTTCGGCGGTTTCTCGCGTGTTAACGACGGCGCGGTATGTGTGTCAGTGAAAAAGAAGTGGCGCGCTAGAAATTGTTGATGAGGACGACGCACCGGCTCGGATTATGCTAATTCGGGCGGACTCGAAGCTTCGGGTACCGTTAGGGCTCGCGCAGACAGGCGCGCTCATTGACCGCGTCTTTCGCACGAATCATATGGAGATAACGGTGTCTGGCGCGGCGCTCAGGAATTCGCGAATACGCGCCACTCGGCTGGAATATTGCACCCGGAATTCGTGCGGTCCTGGGAACCGACACGCCACTCCTGCCGCGGGTCTCGGCCGGCTTTGTTGGCGGTTCTCACGCGTGCAATGCCATCGCTCGCGCGGCAATTGCTCAAACGAAAATCGTGGGTCGCGTTTTCACGGCCGTCTGGCGCGAGAAAGGTACGCAATAAGAGGGAGAAAATCGGGCCCGGTGAAAGAAGAAAGGAAACAAATTGGTTATCCGTTAGCGGTCCAAGGAATGCCAACCATTCGGCCCACCACGATCCTTCACGAGATAAACCGAGACGGAAAACACTTTTGTTGTGGAAACACGTTCCGGTTGGCCGTGTCTAATTGTCGTTTGGGCACCACAGGTTCAATTGCCCGGGCACAAACAACGCTTCGTGATTGCGTGAAAAAGCTTTGACCTTGGCGCGAAAGCCGTGAACGCGCGGCTGCAGTCGCTGCTATTAAATGCCATTGCAGTCATGAACTCTCACCTCCCAGGATGTCGTCGATGAATCGTTCGAGGTAATCCTCGTCGTCGTCGTCGTCGTCATCCTCTTCCTCGTCGTCGTCGTCGTCGTCGTCATCGTCCTCGATGCCGATGTCGACGTCGTCGTCGTCGTCATCGTCGTCGTCGTCGTCGTCCGTACTGGCCGGTGCTGCCGGTTGCGCGGGGGCGGCTTGTCGGGCTTCTGTGTGCACGGTGTTCACCGTTGCGACCTTGTCATTGACTTTCGATCGCGGTACCGGTGTCGCCAGAGCACCCAACGCTAAACAGCACACGAGTGCCAACAACGCAACCAACTTCATCGCTCTGCAAATCAACAAAGATCCATCGATCATGTTAAGTTTCCAAGGTTAAAGTTTCGAGGGTTAAAATCGCACCCATTCAATCGTACCAAAAAAATAGAAAACCTTAAGTCAATTATTCTTATTCGAGTACAAATTATAAATTTATGGCTTCAACGCGTTAATGTCAAAATTTGATATGAAATGATACGATGATAACAAAACCACGATTAAAGATATGATCGAGAAAAAAAAAGAGAAAAACTATTTAATAAAAGTGAAATGTAAACAAATTAATTTCATTCGTTACATTATCGGTTAAACCAAACCCTACACGCTCGTTATTATTATTATTATTATTATGATCCATCATTATAATCAATAGTTAATACCCGGTGATTTGACACAACGGTTCACTTTGAAAAATGCGATACCAATTATTTCGGTCACAAGCTACGAATATCACTAAATAAGCACAACAACAGCACGTTGGCACACCGCATTTTCTACAGTTAAACAACGTTCAAATCAAGGCTTGGGTTTATTCAAAATATCCACGGGAAATCGTCACGTGAACTCACCTTGCTGTTCGTTTAAAAGTGAATTATCAAGCTCGGTCCTCCGCGTAACAGCGCGAAGCAAACCCGTGTCGTTTCAAAGGTGATAGCAACTCACGTCCGCAGGATCCGCCGCACGACGAGAGAAGAGTAAGAAACAGACGAGGCGCGCGACTACGATCCTTTTATACGAGCAGCTCGCCTCCTCCCTTCGCCCGGCAGTTTTCCGTTCTTCTTCTTCCGCGCCTCCTCGACGTCCTTTTCCTTCGGCGCTTGTGTACACATCCACGTGGATGCGGCACCGCTCGCCCCAAGGGACCAATTTGTTTTGCGCAATTCCTCGTGCATTTTTGCGACAATCGGTTGACGCGGGCCGCGCGCAAACGGGCTAACGGAATCGGCGCGAAAGAAAAGCGCCGAGCGCGGCTTTCCGTCAGGCTGGAAAACGGATGATCGTATAGGCGCGTTTACGATACGCGCTTGGTCTCGAAAGACGCGCCGAGTTCGGGCAGAACTTAATGGCTGACGCGGTGACGAAAGAATTGAAAGAATAACAAATGATTTAATGATTCAAATGATTCGTACAATTAAGTGTACGATTTTTAAGTTTTGTCTTTTTTCCCGGACTTTCTTCTTTTCTTGCGCGTGACTGTTATCTTAGAGAAAATGGCCTTTGACGTACTTTTCAATAGACACCGAATTTCGACTTGTCGAACGATTGAAGAATTTTTGTGATCCTTTGCTTGCGTCAATTACGTGTCTTCTGGGCGATATTTGCGTACGTTGGATATGGGATGAATGATTTATAGTTTGGCCAATGCAAAACCTAGGAAACTTAATAAGTGTGACGTATTATGTATAACTGGAAATCGTTATTTTGTCAGTTAACATAATAACTTAGTAATGCAATTTGCATTACGGTTTTTTTTTAATTGGAGTATGAGAATGGTAAGAATGGTAAAAGAAACTAATGTTTTAGAAAAAAAGTAATATTACTTTAAGTGTTTTGTAATTCAAATACATTAATTCAGTTTGTTATTACGTTTAATTAATACATGAGTATATATAAATAATAAGTATATGACCATTAAAGCAATTATCTATTTATAAAAGTTCTCCAAACGTGACGTTTAACTTATATATCAACCAAAATACAAATGTGCATGTCTCATTATTAATTCAACCTAAAAGTAATATTCATATGTTAAAACTACTGTCGTTACCACTAAATCAATAAATAAATATAGAAATAAATATAAATATTGACTGCAATTATAAATGTAAGAACTAATTTTTAAGATTAGTATGAAAAAATATCAACAAAATATATTGTTAATAATTTTAATAAACGTAACTTCTAAAACTTCAATTAGTGTAAACTTTACACTATTTATAATTAATATTCTAAAAATGGTTTAGTTATACATAACTGATTTACAGCCATATAATAATCTATATGTAAAACGACTGATTATTTTACAAATTTTAACAAATATTAAAAAAATATTAAAAAAAAAAAAAAAAGAGTCAAAAAAATAAGAATGAACAATAGTCATGAAAATGATTCAACATTTCAGCGTCGCGTACATTAGGAAATGATTTATTTAAAATTATTCGATTAATTATGAAGGGAAAAAAGTAAAATCAACGAATAGTCGCCGGAATTCACTTCAGATTTCTGTGCAAGAAAAAAATTAGATAGTAACTCAACAAATGTTAGCAGTAATTTAATCTCCGATAAATGAGGACACCTATCGGAAAATTTAGTAGCTGTATGACTGTATTAAGAAACTACAAAATTAACTTGATATATCCCATGTATAAACTTCGGTTGTCACGTGCTGCATAGAGTTGTTTCCAAATTGTTACATTTTTATGAACAAACTTAAGCGGTTTCTACAAAAGAAAGAAAAAAACCACAACAGACCACGCCACAAAAAATATAATCAAACCGCGCAAAGGGTTGAAACAATAAACAAATAAACAGAAGAAAGCCCAACGCAATAACGCATTTGGTTGAACCCAACAAGAATTTATGATAATGCGCGTGAATAACAATCATTAAACAATTGAATTTAAATTGTAAATTTGACATCTTTCGCTTTCTTGAATGTCCAGAATAAAATGTCGAATAATTTCTGTGCGTGTATATATGGCACATTCCACACTTTTATTATTACAAATTGTACATCGCCTCGTGTCATTTGCAAGTTAAAAATAATATTTAAAAGAGTTACGAAAAAATGACAATTTTCCTGTGTTCTTGTATATCCGAGTAGCGCGGTTATCTTACAGTAAATCAAATGAATTTATTACACTAAAACCGTATAATGAAAAATGTAGATACCGCCACACTTTATATCCGACCCTCATTAAAATTCAAAATATCTCGCTAAGTAATTTCAAAATTTAAATTGGTGATTGCTTATTATGCAAGTGGTGATTTCTTAAACCAAACCATATTTTAACATCATATGCGTGGTCGACGGAAAAATGCATTGGTTTTTTACAATTCGTTAACACCTCGAGCAATTCGGCCCGTCGCGCGCGCATAAGTTTAATACTTACAAGCACGCGCGTTTCTCGTTCACAATTATCGCTGCTAAACAAGCAAACGAGTTAACGGATATTCGGCGAAGTTAAAATACAATACGCGCGCATTAATCATAGCAGCTGGACACTTGTATCTCAAAAGCTTTTAAAACAAGCGTAGCGGACAGTTAAACGAAAATCGTCGCATTCTGTTGAGGATTATACAAGATTCTGTTCTACTTTTTAAGCGTGTTAAATAAGAAATTTGAATGTAAACGTGTTCAATTATGATAGAGGAAAAATTTGTCTGTGGTAATGTTACGAATGTACTAACTGTTATTAGAGACATATACCAATAAATCACTTACAACGACATTCATTACATACTAAAGAAAGTACATTTTTGTCCAACTTTTTTCCGCGTCTCATTTACGCATAGAATACGTTCATTGTTAATTTGGAATATATATATATATATATATATATAGTTGTGGAATGAAACGCGCTGAATCATTTGGCTAGCAATAGCATTCAAATTTAAACAAATAATTATGACCGGGGTTATTTATTTTTACGCGTTAACAAAAGAACAATTAAACGTTTACATGCAAACGCCTCGTAAATG
This sequence comes from Psilanteris sp. ZL-2020, assembly GCA_022817085.1. Taxonomy (NCBI): domain Eukaryota; kingdom Metazoa; phylum Arthropoda; class Insecta; order Hymenoptera; family Scelionidae; genus Psilanteris; species Psilanteris sp. ZL-2020. The sequence goes on from JABFQC010000463.1 coordinate 13,477, forward strand.
AAATCATCCGCTTGGGATTGTTCAACGCTCGTTATGCGCTGCAAGGAATCGTTTATGAATGAATTAAATTTGTAATTGTTTTCGTTAGAATTTGCGTCCGTCAGAATTTCGAATCATTCAAATTTATCTTGTATTAGTACAGAATGGCTTTTGTAAATAAATACGAGTTTATTCAGTTACTTGTGTTTATTTATTATCGGTCACCTTCAAGAATAAGTCTTGTTTATTTACATTAGACAATTAATAAATCAGTCGTTCCGTGTTTATTTTGTTTGCGCGTAACTGCGTTGTCAAGCTGAATGTTTTGGTAAATAATTTTGGCTTTGCTTTCTTAGGATTTCATATTTTCGTCGGCCCTTTACAATCCTTCTCGAAACTTGTGAAACCTGTCAGTAAAACGACTATTTTTCAGAATACAAAATCGCGATCGACAAGGCTGTTTTCCAAAATTTCTCGGATTTCTAAATTTACCGGGTGTAATTTAAAAGTATAAATCGTGTGTTTTCATTTTCGCCAGGCACATGTTCATCGGAGAAAAAAGAACACGAGGAGCATTAACATTTAATAATCATTAATTACGTGGCATCGTTCGTAGCTACGACGAGATCCAATTTCCCGCGCCTATTCCACACCTGTGATTAGTCGAGATAAATGGAATTCGTCATTTTCATTTCAACCATAAACATTTTCACTCTCGCCGAAAGAAGTGCGAGATAGGCCTGGCGATCCGACGCGCTTCTCTCCTTCCTTTCGACGCTCGAATATGGGATTTGGTGTCAGAACACGTAGCAAAGTAGTCCGCCGTTTAACGCCGCGGACATTAGTAATCAGGATATGTTCGTGTCCAGCAGTACGATCCGCGCGTACGCGCATTTCATTTAACTAAACGCAAGCCAAAACCAACATTCGTGGAGCTTACGTGCATTCCTTCTACAACTCGTCATTTAACACGGCAAACACGCGAAACGATCGGCATTATGATTTCGCCATCGAATCTTGGGATGCGTTTCACAAACAAATATTCATAAATAATATCGTTCGTCTTTTATTGTCTCGCTTCTTTTCAACTAAAAAAGCGTGGTTTATTGTTTTTGAAGACTCGAAAACTCCGTTAATTGAAATGATCCGAAAAATGAGATGCGATACAGATGGAATAAATTGGATATTATACTAACATTAACAAAAATGCTGAGAAAAAAAAAATATATATATATAAACAATCGAACGAAAACATGAGGAATTATTTGTTTGTGTTTGATTTACATTAAATTCCAACTTTATTTATTGTAATTATTTAGGTATCAGAAATTTTCATCGTTTATTTTCATATGAGAAATAATTGAACATAAATAATATAAATTTATAATATGAAAGGGGGGATCATGCTGGATTGATTTGATTAATATTACTATATCTGAAAATCTATTTTGATCCGAATTATTTTTTAAATAATTTATTGCTTATTTACTACATAATTTTTCATGTTTGTTTACTTTTTTGCGTGAAAATAAACGTTGAAAACTTCCGATACATAATTACTTGTGTATATTTATTTCTGTAGCTGAATATATTTATTACAAAAAAATAAAAAACGAGACGAAAAATATAAATTGATTGTCAAATGTAATATTTAGTTTGTTTTTGATTGAAATAGTTTGTTAATCTTAAATATATTAATTGTTGATAGAATTAAAATATGTGTATTATAATTTTAATTCCATCCTGGACATATGTACACATGGATTTACTTAATTCAAAAATTTTAAGACAAAAAGTAAAACTAATATTTGTTTAGGCTCAATATTTATGTACCCGTTTCGGAATTTTACATGGAATTTGAAACAGGGTAGATGTTTCATATTTAATTTAAATAAATAATCATAAAAAAATCATATTGCAACAATAAAATTGAAAAAAAAAACTATTTTATATGTTATTAAATTTATTCATTCGATCCTAATTAATTACACAAAATAAAAGTTACGTTCATTATTTAACGCATGTTTACTCATTAAACGACTTGCTAAAAGGATTGTATTTGAATTCTTTAGGTATTGCTCCAGGGGGACGGTATATTCCACTAATTGGATGAGCATTTGTAGCTACTTGTCTATAATATTGCTCTATGCGTCTTTCTTTGCTCATGGTTACAGGAGCTTTATTCAATACTGTAAAAAGCACATAATCGATTAAGTATAATTAGTAATATTACATTCACTTAAAATTGTTTAGCGCTATATAATAGTAAACAAGTAAATAATTCAATGACAATAATATCAAGAGTATTAAAAACTATCATTTGTTCATTTGATAAAATGTTTACAAATTACAAATTTACGATATTTATGTCAATGATGTTGTGTTATATATTGGTAAATTAATATATGCGTATTAAATATCCAGATGTTAATCTTAATAAAAAATGCAAAATATGTACAATTCGACAAATACTATCTCCAAATAAATTATTTTGTATTATACTTTATATATATACATTAAAAAAAAAAAACATTTTATATATCTAACAAAGGGTGTTTTTGATTAAATTGTATTAATTTCCATTAAAAAACAAAATTGATATTGTATATTTTTACATTTAAGGACACACTTCTAATTTTCATCGTTCATTGTAAAGTCGATTTAGAAAGTTAAAAATTAAATATTATAGTAATGATTCAATTTTAATTGTTAGCGTTAGGTTTTCCGCTTTTTATACATTATACTTCATATTTATCATACACCATTGAATACACGAACTTTAAATTTATATATTTTCATATCAAACATATATTTGGCATACAAAAATAACTTACCAAACAATCTTACAAATATCGACATCCATAAAGCAATCGAAATGAATATCAATGTCCATCCTGCAATAGACTTCCATTCACCTGAAGGAGCATTCATTTCTGCAAACGTTTGGCAAAAGCTGGCGCGGTAAAGAATTTTCTTTTCGTCGATTGATAATTTGCTCCAATCACCTTTTTCTTTTTCCCGTATAGCCTGTTTCATAAATATAAGAGTTGGATAATAATTTTGCAGTAAATACGTATTATACCAAAACAGGTTTCTAATAATAAATAATATATAATTAATAAATAAGTAAATATATAAAAATGTAAAATTATAAAATGTCAATATGTTTTGACACTTCTGTTTGCTATAGTGAAAATTTGCCTTTCGTTAACATTACCATAATTTCGGGTGTACAAGGGCGAAATCTGATTGATGGAAATGGATAATTCACTCGATCCAGATAACTCGGTTCGCTATTCCAGCCATACCCTACGTATTCTCTATTTCCTACCCTGCAGCGTTCCAATTCTATTCTACTTAATTTCGCTGTTTGAATGCGAATTATTGTTCCCGCTCGTAACAGTTGATTATCCGTCAATAATTTCTTTACCAAATAAGACATTTCCACCTTAAATTATATAAATTATTGGTTAATTAAATTATGTCAATCGTGATAACCAATAATACAAAAAACGATAATTGCTTTCGTGATAATTCGTTTCGTTTATATCTTATTGATCTTATTATACAATATCTTAATTAATTTCAAGTGAAGATATGTAATAGATCATTCCCATTATAAATCTGAACAATTTTCTCAAAATTATTCGTCATTTGTTTTGTTATTTTAATGTTATTGCATCGTGCACCAATTAAAATACTTGCGATTATAGTGCATATTAAATGATTTTTTTAATTATTAGAAGTTCATAAATGCAATAAAATCGGGCATGAAATTTAATTATTGAATAAAGGCGTTAAAAATGTGATTTTATAACACCCATAATTTAATGTTATCGGTATAAATAAATTACAAGCTGTTAAAATATATTAATATTATTTTGTACTTTAATTAATTATATTTGATTGAATAACTGCTACGTAAGCCGAATAGTATTATAGGCCAAGTTCTAAAACAAGAATTCAGTACTGATATAATGGAATAAAAATATGATAATAAATATGTAACGCAAAAACAAAAGTGCTGAAAATCAATTTTAGGACACAGCCTTAATAATAAAATATGTTTGAAGTAACAAAAAATTAACATTAAATTTCATTTAAATATTCCCGCGAACTTAATGGATCTTGCGTGTTTGAATTTATTGCAAATCTAATTAAAATCAATAACAATCTAGAAACTAAACTAATAATATATTAAAGTAGATTTTCTATTTGAATGAAATTCAGTAAAATTGTAGGTAAGAATTAAATTTCGCTGAAATAATATTTGACAAAATCATTAATGTAAGAAAGGTTATGTCGGAACGAACCGTTTCATTTTCACAATTCCTATTCTTTCTTCTTACATCTTACACCGCGATCCGTGATTCCATATTCCCCCATTTAGATCTGTTTATGACATGTCCATTATTTTTCAATGCAACGTTTAAAACAGTATATTTATGCTGTCTCGATGTTTAGATAAGTTATTTTTTAATATACAATGTCGAAAATGAATGCGAAGGACAAGGACAATAAAACTTTGCAGGACAAGCTAAGACAATTCTTTCGAATAAACAAAGGTACCCGTGTAATCGTCGGAAAATTATTTTTACCGTTTACTGACATTTTGTCAATCATTTATCTCGTTAATTATTCGTTTCTCAGTTTATCTGTCCATGTTTTTAGCTTTTACAATTTGCATAAATGTCATATACCAAAATTTATTCATTGTCAATCCTACTTTTTAATTTAATTCATTTTAAAAGTGCACCGATGAAATATAACTTCAAAAATTATAGTTAATGTTTATTAATTGTTATTTGTTATTTACTGATACGTTTCACTTTGTTAATTACTTTTATTATTAGTTTCTCATAAATGCTTTCTTCATATTTTTTCTATTTCCTATAGTTGAAAAGATTACTCCATTTTGTAACAATACAGTTATTATAAAGTGATATTAAGTTTGCTATTCAATACTGAGTTTTTGTATATTTTATTTTATTAATACATATATTAAACTATAATAGGCAAGTACAAAAGTCAAGAGGATTTTACATTAACCCAAGAAATTGAAAAAGAAATTAGTCCAGACAGTCCAGTTCATCAAAGAACAAAAGCTATAAAGGACCTTAGCGAGGCTGTATTAAATAACCAATGGGAAGATGTATGTAATATTTGTTTAAAACAAGATCAATATTAATAATATATATATACTAAATAATATTAATTTTTAAATGTTTCTTTTTTATTTTATTAATTTGCAAATTAATAATGTTTTATATCTCTTGTATTAAAATTATTAATTATATTTTTTAAAAATATTTAATAATTAAAACAATAAAACATTACTTAATACAGAGATATTTTAAAATTAAAATAGTATATTGTAAATAAAAGTTAAATATATTAGAAATTAAGTCTTTATATATAATTTACAAAAAGTAATAAATTATATTTCAGACTGCAGCAGAAAAATTATATAATTTGGTACAGGATCTTCTAGGCAAAGATATTCCTCGAGAACATAGGCATATTACATTAAACTTTTTAAAATATCTTATACAAGGTCAATATACAAAATTATCTTCATTAATGAGAGTTAAGTTTTTCATGGTTGTAAAAGATCATGAAATTCCTGAAGATATCGGACCTCGGTAATAATTTAATATATACATTATGTAATTATATAATATTATTTATATTATGAATTTTTAATATATCAGTAATATAAGTAGTTATAAATCATACAATATATTTGATTTACAATTAGAGAAAGTACTTTATAAATAATTTGAAATGTTTACATGACTAAAACTATAATATTAGTATATTTATGTTTTACATGCCATATAATATTATTCATTAAGATAATGTATATATTTAATAAAAATAAGCAATTTGTTTAATATTACAATTGTTCATTTATTATAGACTTGAATTATTACAAAGTTTAACAGAAAATGGAAAAGATATTGTACACTTAGAAGAGAAAATAGGTCCTTTTTTATTAGAATGGATGCCAATTGTGACAGGAACTGATGGAAAAAGAGGAGCTGAATTCCTCTCATTGCTTGTAAATGTTATTAAATTTAATTCGGCTTACATAGACGATGATATTATATCAGGCCTTGTGCAGTATGTACTTTATTCATAAGACAATAAGCAAATATATAATTACTTTTATGATCAAGTTAAATAAATTTTTGTATTCATTTCAGATATATCTGTCATTTGTGTTATTGTAGCAATAGTTCTGAAGTTGTTTCTGGATGTTTGGAGGCACTTGATGCTATTGTTTGTTACAGTAATTTGCAACATGATTCGTTACAAACTTTTATTATAGCTTTATGTCGAAGTGTCAACGTTGAAACTTATTGTCAGATTAGTTGGAAGGTAATTTGTATAGTAATTAACTTTAATTAATATTATCAAACGTCATGATGATGTTAAGATAATAATTTCATAACTATTTATATTTTAAAAATCAGCATCTTATGCAGTTTTTGTTGGGATCAATCATACAAAGAATAGGTGAACAAAAGGCATTTGTTCAGGATCTTTAATTGCCTTGGGCGTTTCTAATTTTATAATTATTATTGTTATTATTATATTTCAAAAATTGATGTTCCTTTATTTATATTAATACTCAATCTATTCGTTTTTAATGATAATTTGGAATAAACAACTCAATTATTCAATATTATTTAATCATCTGAAGCTTTTTATTAAGTTGAAATGAGAATTTTAAAATAAACTGTTTTACAAAAAATTATTTGCAGATTATGCGTAATTTATTAGGCACACATATGGGTCATTCTGCTTTATATACAATGTGCAGATTATTACCAGAGCCTACATTTCAACGGGACGTTCGTTTATTGAGAGGTGCTGTATTTTATGTTAATATGGGACTTTGGGGAACTCACAGAATTCCTAAATTAGAGTGTACACCTACCTCCGTTTTGCCATCTTTTTACCAAGTAATTATAAATTTTAATAATCAAATTCTAAGTAAATATTATTAATTTTATAACTTTATGAAAATATTTTAAATAGTATTTTTAATATAGATATTGATTTGTATAAAATTAATCACAATAAAAATGTTTAGGCTTTACAATGTAATCATCCAATAGTTATGTATGAAGTTATGTTGTCCATTCAAAGATTAGTAAGTAAATATGGAAGTGAACTGCAAGAATCTACATGGAGTATTATTTTGGATATTATAGAAGAAATAATAACACATACAGGTTATTTATTTAAACATTTTTATGTATTACCTTTATAAATCTAACAAAAATAGATTATAAATTTGTAACAATACTCTAAATTTAATTTTAATTTTAGAAACTAGTAACCAACCAGCAACAAAACAAGTTTCTGTAAATTTACATGAAACCATAAATAGTATAGAAAGTCTTCTTTATAATAACTGTTATAAAGGCTGTGTACAGAGATTTAACGACCTCGTTGAACGTTGTTCAGAATCAAGACCCGTAAATATTTTATTACTACATTATATTTTGTATTATATATTGTAATAAGTTAATATAGAGATTTATTTAATTAATATTCTTATAATTAATATACAATTTTTAATTTTAAGGAAGTATCGGTTTTAAGACTTATAGAATATAGAGCCTCATTTATTAACCCTGCTCATCATCACTGGCAAACCAAATTGAATCTGTTAATGGAACGATATTATAAAATTGACACACGAACTAATGTCAGAATCAAAACTTTAAAAGTATTGTCCAACGTAATTAAAATAAATAGGTAATTTATTTATATTCTTTGATAACTAAATTAATTAATAATTAAAAAATAGGTATGTAAAATATAAATACAACCATAACAGTATATTACAGCCGAGGGATAGTATGATGTTTTATGTACCAGTGCAATGGGCCGAAAGTGTCATTTTTCGAAATGAAACATAGTTCTACTTAGGTCCCTGCGAAAAATCATAAATATATTATCATACATACAATAATATAATTAATTTAACTTACAGATGTCGTTATGAAGATGAGTTAATTGAAAGAATAGTTGTACCACAATTCCAACATATAGAAATAGATTCTGACATAACAATTCGCAATAAAGTTGCATACCTACTTGTTGACCTTTGTCTCGAATGCGAAACGAAATTATGTTTAGAACTTCTTGATATTTTGGAGAAGGTATTCTATTTCATAACTAATTTAATATACTTAGTAAATTTAATAAAAATTAAATAAAACAAATATATTTTTCTTATTGATTTGTAAACTATACAATAAATATAATAGCTAATGTAACATTTATTTTTGTTTTTTCAATTTAGATAATTAACAAACCTTTTGCTGTGGAAATACCTCTAACTTCTGAAGCTGAAATAGAAGACATTAAAACAGCAGTTATTGGTGTTATTAAAATATTAACTACAAAAATATATCGTTTACCCTCAAATTATGCGATAAAAGCTTATTTAGTTCTTGTTAATCATTTAGAACAACATTATAAAGATCCTACTATTTTTTATAATATTTCTAACATTCGATATTTGGTATGTATTCAGCAAATATTAAAAACAAAACTAATATTTTTTATTATTGAAAATTAATAATAAACTATTTTATTATTACGCTAGATTTTTGAAAGTTTTTTGAAAATAAGAGCAAATGCACTGTATCAATTAGGATTTCCGGACAGTACAAATGGCATTGTAAATTTTTATAGTCCATATCTAGTTCTTGAACATGCACCTACTGAACGAATAAACAGCAGTAGTGGTGGAAGTACTCCTCCACCAGCGAGTCCTGCGCCATTACAACATGTGACCTGTACAGTTACTCAAATGTCATTAGCGCGTGCTTGTAAATGTGTTATTACGTGTTTAAAGCAAGAAAAAGGTATAATAATTAATTTATCAATACAGATATTTCATGTGAAAGATCACTAAATAGTGTTTTTGATTAATAACAACTTTAAAAATACATTTTTGTAGATTGGAAAGTTTTACAACTAATTTTAAAAGAAATGCCTTCGGTTATGCAAAATAGGGCCTTAATATTGTCACGACATAGTACAGATATTGATTATTTAGCAACTGCAATCTGTTCAATGGTGAGTAAATTATAAATTTTTATTTTTAAATATTAATAAACATATTTTATTTAATGACATATTATTAAGTTAGTTAATTAAAATTTGTATTGTATTAGGTCAGTGATAAAAAGTTGGGATTACCAGAATCTTTGTACAATGTTCCTCCTAAATTTAATTTTACTGAATTTCGCGCTATAGTATTTCCTGTGTTGGCATCTTTAGCTTCATATCATACTCATCTTGAACCAAACTTACAACAACGCCTGATAAAATGTTTAGAGGTATACATTATAATAATATATTATAAATTAAAAGTATAAGAAATTTGTTTGAAGTATTTATTTTATTTACATAATTAATTTATTTAAAGCTGGGACTAACGACGAGATGTGCAAGTCAATGTATAACCAGTCTTACAACATGCACTCTGGAAATGCGTGATGCAATGACCAAATTGATTAAAGAAGTTATTTTAAACTTATCTAAAATATCTGCTACTGTTCATATCGCAATACCTATTCTTGAGTTTTTATCAAGTATGCTAAAGATATAATAATTACTTTTTTTTTATGATAAATTATTAAAACTTGAAATTTTTTTCAGCTCTTACACGATTACCGAAAGTATTTGCGAGTTTTATTGGAGATCAGTATATGTCAATATTTGCAATATTGTTACCATATACGAACCCCTTTAAATATAATCATTACACGGTATCACTGGCGCATCATGTTATTGCAGTTTGGTTTTTAAAGTGTCGTTTACCTTTTCGTCGTGATTTCGTGAGCTTTATAACTAATGTAAGTATCTTCTAATTTAATACAATATATAATAACATATCACTAATATAGTGTAAATTACGTTACATAATGTACATTCAATATTTATTTATTTATTTATTTATTTATTTATTAATAAAATATTAATAAAAATATTAATAAAAAAAATTATTGTAGGGTTTAAAATCTAACGTTTTAGTACCGTTAGAAGAAGGACATATTATGAAACCTGATTTTAATATTATCAATGAAGATTCGTCCAATAGAAAACGTAGTTCAAGTTTGACGGAACAGGTTAAATTATTATTTAAATTTATATTAATTTTAATCTTAAAATTTATAAAAACAATTCTTGACTTAATATCATTTTAATTGTAGGGAAGTAGAGGTCGACGAGAAAGACCTATAATGTCAAATCGTATGATTGAAAGTCGGGCTAAAGATTTGAAACCACCTATGGATGAGTCTCTAATGACTTTTCATATAGAACTTACAGAAACATGTATAGATCTAATGGCTCGATATACATTTTCAACCTATGCTGCAAGAACAAAGCGGTAAATGTTTATTAGTTTATTAATATGTAATTTAATTAGATGTGAATCAAGTATAGTAAGCGTTGATGATTCGTGGAGTGATGCTAGCTGAATTAATGCGAATCACTACACAATTCATCGCCGCTGGTTGTGCAAATGAATATATTAAATTTAAATTTCAGAACACTTGCAGCTGAATTTCTGCTTAAAGAAGGTCAATCTATGACTTGGTTACTTGGCAATAAGTTAATAACGGTTACAACAAGTGGATGTAGTAACAAAGTAATGAGAGGAGGACTTTGTGATAATTGTTGGACAGCTTGCAAAGTTATACCACCAACACCAGAACATACAAAATGTAGTCAGGCAAATTTAAGAGCAAATTCCAACATAGATGTAAATGATTTTATATTAAAATAAAGTATATAATTATAACTTATAGAAAATAATGTAATATACAAAATAATTGATATTACTTAATTAGTTAAATTTAGAAATAAAAATATTAATTTGTTTATTGAACTTTGTTTATTCATATTAATTAATACACTTAAATAGGGTAACAAAGAATTATCTCGACAATCATCTGGTGGTCATGGCGGTTCAAATACAACAACTGCAACAAATTCACCGACAGAAGAATCTAAAAAACTACTGGATGATAACGATTTATCAAAAAAAGAATTCATGAACGAAGTATCTGAACGAGAACAGACTGAACCTTCTAAATTAGAACAAATACTCAACAGTGAAAAACAAGAAGAACACACACCTTGTGCTTGTTTTTGTCAAGGCTGGGCTGAAATTTATGTGCGCAGACCTACTGGTGATATGTCCTGGATGATGAGAATACAAAACTCCATGCAATTTGAAAATCCGATTGACTTTCCAGCGCAAGAAATTACAGCTCTCTACATGCCTACTCCGGAATATGTTAATTATAAGAACCAAGAAGTGGTATCAGAATTTTCTGGTGATGAAAAAGAGGTATGTTTATGAAACTTATTAAATACTTTTAAATATGATTTTAGCATGCAAATTATATTTTAATTTACTTAAAACTATATGTAGTTAAATAAATATAATATCTTTAACATTAAATATTATAATAAATTTTGTCATTTATACAGGATTTATCAGATAAAAATAGTGAGCAAATTCAGATGGATCATTCAAGTGATGTACAAAAATCCTTTACTTCATCCTCAGCTTCATCAGGACCAATTGCAATACCTGGATCACCTGCAAGACCAAGTCCATCTCGACAAAGTTCACGTGATAGTCTCGAAAGTTTAGAAGAAGGAGAGGAAGGTATAATAATAATATATTAAATTTATTTATTATTATTACATAAAAATACATATACACGTAAAATTTTAATTATTTTGTTTTTTAGAAAGCAAACGTTCGCGAAATCCTGTTCGTCGATCAAATTCTAGTCCTGAAATGAGCGCTAATTGGAAAAATCCATTTCTTAATAAGGAAAAATTAATTTTACAACAAGTAGATATTACTAATACTGAGTCAGATTCAAAGATAGACTCCGAGGTAAAAAAACATTCGAAAAATGCATATTCCAAAGATATGAGGTAATTATTATAAAAAATTGTTTTATTATTTTGTTTAATATGTTACATTACTTTACTTTGTTTAATTAAAGAGTCAGCTGTGAAGCCATACCTGAAGAAATGTTTGGCATGGGTACTACTCCACCATCGACTGAAAATTCTGTTAATCAATCTTCTAGTGTCCTAAATCAGAAAAATTTTATTATTTCAACTCAAACATTACAAAATACTTCTAATTCGTCAACTATAACGAATACAGTCCCGCCATCTCCTACTACTCTCCAGGTATATACATATATTTATACCAAATTTCATACAATTACAACACTTTATTTATTTGTTTAATACCAATTACGCCTTAGGAATATTCACATTCTTGACAACAATTTTTGTAGTATTACAATAAATAATAATGTTATAAACAAAGAAATGAAATAATTATATAATTAGAAATTTAAAAAAGATTAACAATCTCCTCCAAAATGAAAATTGAAGTATAAAAACGATAAAATAAATATTAAAATTAAAATACAGAGAAATAAATATTTTCTTCTATAAAGTTCATTTTAAATAATTTATTTCAACTGATTAAAAGAAGTTATTTATTTCATTACTATTTTTAAAATTCAATATATAACTTTCTTTTAGGCACCGAATAATTTTTTATCGGTTCAGTCACGCAGTCTACAGTTGAAACCACCACAATCTCCAACCCAAGTGTACTCACGTTTATCTAGTCTCGACTTGAGTCACAAATCTGTGGGCCAAAATATAGATTCAAAACCACCAATTGGAAAAATAAATATTATCGAAAAGGTATATTATTTATTATAATAATATTACATTATAATTTAATAATACTATTATACTCGTATAATAATATCTTTACATTTGAACCTCTACGTATACAATTTTCATAAAAAATGTGTATAATAAAATTTTTAAAAAATAATTTATTTCAATTTATTGTAATATTGTCTTTTTAAATATATTTCTAAATTTAGTTATATTACCTTTTTATATATATTTTTATATAATTATAAAGTATTTATAATTCACAGTAAATATAATAATTAATCATTAGTAAATACAAATAAATAAATAAATGAACATAAATTTAAAAATGTTTATAAATGATGTTTAAAATGTCAATGTATTTTCAATAGTTAAAAGAAGATAAATTCGATCCAGTATCATTACCTCAGCATACCTTTCGTGATAGAGGTCACACAATATCTGTGATGAGTCCAGTTAAATCATCTAGAAGCGAATGGGACAGTATTCGACGTGGAAACTCACCACGGATTAAAGAAATGCCTCGAAATGGAATTAATCCAAGGTATAATATAAAACATGAATAACATTTAAATAAATAAAAAATTTATTTGTGAGAAATGTTTGTGTATTTAAAATATTTAATTTTTAGTTTTGTGTTTTTACAATTATACCATACAACTCATTTTGGTACAATTAATGAAAAGCCATTACTAGTTCCACAAATAACTTCAATTCAAAAATCAGTAACTAATTTGGATAGAATTCAGCCATATGAAACACACAAAATAGGAGTGTTATATGTTGGTCCAGGACAGGCATCAAATGAAGTAGAAATCTTAGGTAAAGTAGTATTTTATCATACTTGAAATAATTATAAGAAATTATAGTAGATAAGTACATTATTTTACTTAAAACTTCAACTTTCAATTATTAATATAATTTATTTTTTAAATATATAGCTAATCAACATGGATCTTTGCGATATATGGAATTTTTACAAAGGTTAGGTACTATTGTTAGATTACGCGATGTTGATGAGACAGTATTTTTGGGTGGCTTGGATCGTAATGGTGAAAACGGAAATTTTGCTTATATATGGCAGGATGATGTAACACAAGTAAGT
>JABFQC010000464.1:0-27312 GCA_022817085.1 Psilanteris sp. ZL-2020
ATAACGGGATACGCGATTCTTGAGCGTTTCGTGTGCTCTGAGAGATGTATATAAGAGAGAAAATGAATATTGGAGAGAATATTTTTTTACTCATTGTTCTCAGAGTATATATATATATATATATATATGTATTAGTTTAGAACCATTTTACATCTTACTGAACCTTCGCAACTAATTAATTTTACTAATTTTCATTGAATAAAATAATAATAACGGATTATTCTACGCTAGTCTGTTGCCTGGCGTTGGTGTTAATATTAATTATGCTATTAGAATAAAATTTAATTTATTCTAGAATATAATATACACTTTTTATTACGCCACTGAACTCTTGATTATATATCGCATTCTAAAGACATTTTATTGTCGCGTATGTACAATTGGTTAATAAAAAACGAAACCAAAAATGGTACGCCTGCTCAAATCTATTAGTCGGAATATTTCCCATACAATTTTATCACTTAACACAATTCGAACGACATTATATAGTATCCGTACGAAGATCAAATTAAAGGTCCCATATCTGGGTTTGGCAGTCGCTCATAAAGTATCGATATGCCGGAAGCAAGTTTTACGCAAACGCAAACCAGTCTTTTGATTATAATAATTTCATCGACATTATAAATCGGAATGTTTAGTTTGCTTATTTACTATAAGCGACAGTTAATGCAAATTACGTTGAATGTTATTAATGGCCTGCTGAACCAGTTGAGCTGCTCGTAGTATAACCCACGTTGATGACATTTAATAAAATTTAATTTTTTGTGTCACCGCCGCTTCTAAGAAACTATCATTCGAGAATACGAAATCTATCAATTATATGTGACTGAACAAAGTTTACAACTCTTGACGAAAGTTCGATTAACCTGGGAAAGTGTCAAACATTTCGCAGGATCGCTTTATACGGACACTCAGTTCGTTGACACAATTATTCTAAAAATAATTTGAATTAAACGGTATATCGATGTTTGGCAATCAAGCAGTGTATCATTACAAACTACATACATACATTTACTTACTGAAAATGTATTAGTACATTTTACTCTTTAAAAATACGTAAATAAACGTTGTTCAAAAATTAATTGAGAAATATCTTGTTCAAATGTAATAGAATATAACATATTTACATCTACATAAGCGCATCTTATTTTTATAATATCAATAAACAGTAAACAGATGCAATTAGGTTAATTAAAGTGTCTAATTATGACACAATAGTCACATTCAGTGAGCTCCAATTAATCTTAATTGAATCCTGCCATTTAGCGTTTCAAAAATGCCAACTTTATTATCCACGCATAAAAATAACGCTCAAATCACAGGAAACAGTCAACAAAAATCCGCGCATCCTATAATAGTAAAAACGTACACAACCTTTATATACCTTTTCATAAAGTCGTCGCTTGCTCAACGCACGTTGGCATTGCAATTGACGTAATACAACGTGATTGGTTGCGAAGCGCGCAAGAATAACGTCCCGAGTTAAGTTTAATAAGTGGCACGCGATGGCGCTTCGATTTTGATTACGTGAAAAGCATTAAATTAATCCGAAAGTGTAACGCGCACTTACAGACAATTGCCGTGTATCAATTGGCATTAAACTGCGCGATTGTCAATCCCGCGGTTACTCCATCGCAGTCGCTTCCCTTTTCCCTGCTGCGTCCTGGCGGGCGATCGTTGGTGTTGCCTACACCTACGTTAGTTGAACGCACATTTAGCGAGTAATTTATATAAGAAAAGGAGGGAGCACGCTTCGTTTCATCTGAAAGCACATCGATGCATATAGACGCCTCTCACGCCAACGCCAAACGCTCATGTTTTCACCAATATTTTCCATTTTTCGTCCTGTCGGTGACCCGTCGAGTCGACGTCCTGATCCGCGCGATCCATATTTGCCGAGCCTGACTCGTCCGCTGAATCAGCTCCGGCTGCATTTTCATGGCAGTCCCTGCACATAAATTTCAAAATAAGCAATTAAAGTTTAATTAAATGCATATACGCCACTGCACATTGTGTGCAATTGTTGCAAAGAAAAGGCTGGGCGCCGCAGTGGCGCATCGAACATCATCGCGAACGGGTCTGCGTTCGGGATGCTTCGGGCGAAGATCATCGAGGTGCTGGAATTCGGGTTTCCGAAACAGGTGTCGCCGATCGTGACAACGTCACCTTTCGCTAACTTATTCATAAACGCCGCCTCGCCGAAGTGGACAGGATTCTTGATTACTGAAATCCATATTCCTACAGATCTGCACGCAAATATCTCAGCCACGTCGGTTGATGGTCGTCGCATTCCAAATCAGACGGGGACGAAAAGAAACCGATTTTGCCGCGGGCTAGTGACCTCGTGCGCTCGAAAACGTGCGCAATGTTCGACCCGCTAACTTCCTTAGGAACCTTAATATGTGCGACGGGACCGCGGTCGTTTGCGATTCTGTTTTGTTTGGTTTCGGTGTCGCGGCGTCGTTACCACCGTTCGTGACTGATAATGCAATGGATACTGTTCGGATCGTGAATTCGGAGACATTGGAGAGAAGATTTTTCGATAACTGATCGACTCGTCTGCTTCCTGAGTGTCGGTTGCAGAGTCAACAGTAGTTTGGTGAATGAATTTGTGTGAGATCGTGTACCGACGTGACGCAAGTATCCGGATGTGTGTTTCAGTGACTTGGCATAATGTGACCTAAATAAGTTGCATTGTAATGTAAAGAGTTGGTTTCTAGGTGTGACTGTCTTGGCTATTGAAAATGGACAAACACTTACGGATAATTGTTTGCTTGGGCCATATTCTAATGGAATGCGGCGGTGATGCATTTTCAATATGGCTTCCACTGCGGTTTTCGAAACGATCCCATTAACGTAATAGGATGTACATGTTTGGCGTAATACTTGGTGAAACTATCATAACCTCTATTTCATGCTGACTCGATGCATTCACTTAATGCTCGCGTGCGCTCTGAATTGTATCCAATCGTAAAATCATGGAATCTAGGAGAAAAGCTCGCAAGACCAAGGTCGAAATGTATCGCCCACAGAAAACGCGCGAAGCTTTCTACGCGAACGTGGGACCGTTATCGTCGGAACGCGTGTTGCATAATTCCGGTGTCCCAGACCTAGATACCCCTTCGGTGGCTGGTTCCACTTTAAGTTCGAGGCATGGGCGTTCTTCGAGCGCGTCCAAACACTCGCAGGATTCCGAAAATCCCAAAGAAAGGAAGCGAGCTTCGCGCAGCAAATTTCTGCCCATCCAGGAACCATTGCAGCCAGTGCCACATAATCCTCGCATTTCACGCAAGGAAATCATTCGCAGAAGCTGTTCCTCCACCGCGGAGGATCATCTGGCACGCATTACCAACACTTTGAAGTCTCGTTGGAGACGATCTTCGGTAATTGATCCACCAAAGTCAAACGACGATTTCATCCAAAGACCGACGACTTTACCTTCGAACGTGAAGAAGTACAGCAAAGACAGAAACAGTGCCGCTAAAATATCTAGACAAGAAATATTACAGCGACGAGCGAGTTTAGAAGCCTTGCAGGTTCGTAGAAACAACCAAATCGGTTTGGAGGGATCGTTGCAGAAGAATGTTGGAAGAACTCGGTCCACGCACCTGGAAGCGAATCACTTGGCTTTTAACAATGATTCTAAATCCCTGTGCGAATTCGCGGTAACGTCTAATAAATGTCAAGATTATTTAGGATTGGTACCAAGACCATCCACGCTACCAAAACTTGCTCAGCAAAAGTCCCTGAAGAAAGACAACGATACGCGTGTGTTTTACAAATCCAGTAATCAGGATTTCTTAATAAACAAGGATGCTCCCGTTTACGGACGAATTAAACGGAGAAAGGCATCATTGTCCAATGCTGTCACCGAAAGTGGGCCCTCGCCTAGCACCTTGACCCGAAGGTGGAGTAGCGATCGAGCCTCCAGAACAGCTGTTTCAAGGTCGTACATGTCTTTACAACCCAGGAAAGGGAATTTTCGAACCATTAGAGACCCGGTTCCTGATCCTGTACCTTACAATGTTCGACTGAAATCCCTTCCGGATAACAATTGGAGTGACTCTGGGCGATGTCAAGGCCATGCAGCCGTTATGCAAGGTAGTTTTGGAAGTGAGATGAAAATTCCGGAGAGTGGTCTCTACCGAACCATGTCGAGACGAAGGATCATTAACAACGTAGAAGAGGCACACCATACTAAAACTTTGGAACGAAACAAACGCGAGCATTCGAACAAGAATAAAATGGAGCTCACAAGCAGACACACCTTGCCATCTTTAATCCCTAAAACGAAATCTGTGTCGGAAGATCGACATTTACTTTTAGTAAATAAAAATAAATTGCGATCCAGCAGCAGTATCCTTATTACAAACAAGCAAACTGATGCTGACCTGGAAAGCAGATACATTTCAAGACAAATAAGTTCTTACAGTACGCTACCATTACCTGTACACTCGGAGAAAACTAGGAAACCTTCAATGATTCCTTTGAGAATTAATAAGACGAAGAAAGTCGAAGAAATGGATGCAGCTTCGCGAAAATGGACCACGTGTTACGAACGAAGGGCAAGCTCTAGTATTACGCGTATTCCAGTCGATAATACACCCACCAATCGATACTCCATCTTTGGACTCTGCACGAGTAGACGAAATATTTCCGCAAACAGTAAATTATCATCGAAGAAAAACACCAGTGTTTGGGATAAACGGCCTTTGAGAATGGTGGGATGAATGGTGCTATGTTACTCACTCTTATTTTTTTGCACGATAAATACAACATAATATACATCGGAAAATTTATAACTTTATACTGTTAGTTGTGTTATTGCTAAAACATTATAAATATAATAAAATAAAAATGCATTTAACTTAGTTATAACAATATATGTAGGGATATAAGTTATTTATAACGCTTGGTGTTGCAAAATTAAACATATATAACTAAAATGTCAGCTTTTATGAATAATAATTTAAGACACTCATATTGGGATTAAACCTATAAAAATATTCAAGTAATTGCTTCAGAATCGTTTAACCCCTTTTGCACAGTCCTGTATTGTATTATTATTATATCTATCGTAGTATTATAATTAATATTAATATTCTATAATACAACATTATGCAATAATAGAACAAACTTTAATAAGAAATTTATTTATTATATAATTTTTAAATACGTAATATAATTCTTTGTTTTTATATGTTTTTTTTATTAAACATATAATGCATAAATATATATAGCAAAAAGAATAATACCTTAAATATATTATTGTTCAATTTTTTCATTAAAAACAGTTATAAAAAATTGTAATTTACATTAATAATACATTTTTAAGTTAGAATAAAACATGAAGCGCGGAGTTAAATTTTTTGTAGGTTATATCTAATTTAAGTATATTACAATCTTGAACATCCTTTTACAGGTAAATAGCATTACAACAGGAACTCGATTAAGTAACGAGTAATGAAAGTTGTTGTTCAGTACTTGTAATTATCCAAATGTAATTTTACGTTAATCTATTATTACAAACGTAACATATTTTCAAATTTAAAGGAGAAATTCTCTGAACTAAATATACTTATTTAGTATCGTAATTTTTGAAATTATAATGACGGTATTTTTTAAGTAAATTTGTTTGGTTTAATATAAATCATATTTGAGTAAATATTTATTTTTCTTCTTTGAAAGAATAAATAATTGCTTATAAAATATAAAAAAATATTAACATTTACTTGTACTAAAAAACTTGACTCGATAAACAACAACATTATAATCTTGTTAAATAAATCCACAAAATTTTGTCTTCGAAAATAATTGATTTTGAGATTAATTATCAAATATAAATAATTGACAGTCGCTCAATATCACCTCGTCCGCGTCCATTCACAATGATACTTCAAAGAATTTTTCAGCGCTCCAACCGGTTTATTCCCGTTCATTGATGCATATAATTTACATCGATAAAAATCGTAGATAATCGTGATAACTTCAAATTTGAGCATTCGAGACAAGTGAAAATACTAAAAACAAAAACGCCCTTTAGTTTACCGAAGTTATTAAAAATTCCATTTTTTTATTATTATTTAGAATAAATGAAATCTAATTTATAAAAAACATTGTAAATACGAAGTTTCACTATTACCAGTAATTCAAGCTAATATGCTAAATTCAATATTAAATCAAATACGTAATATTTTACCACATTCAAGTGATAATTTTTTCGTTTTGAAAATGAAAAATACTAAACTTTTAATTTCGGTAATTAATGTTTTGTAGAAATATAAATTTTAAGATTTGATTAATTGCCTTTCAAAAATAAAATGAATTAAGCTCCACGAATATCGTGAAAAGAATAGACATTCCAAAAACCGTTCCCACATGAAATTAACTCGTGTATATATTTATATACATTTGTGAATAAATTTGAGTAACGCTTATAATTAGTTCTAATTGCAATTAACTCTTTTACGTTTGTCATTCGATAACGGCATATGAGAAACTCAGCCGATTGCGGTTACTTCGATTTGCCACAAGACAGTCTTAGTGGCACTTGTTAATACCATATACTAATCTTGATTATGAACGAATAAACGCACGTTGCTTGGTGAAAGTTTTGATAAGATTCACGCATTATTTTTTCAGCTTTGTGTCACAACATTGCGTACAAACAAAATCTACAATCTGCTCTACTCAATTATGTATACTCATTCATTTATCAGAATGAACTAATTGGTGATAAACTCTCAAATATCGTCTCAAAATCTTCATTACCAGCTAATCTATAAATTTAAAAAGTCATATCAAAGTGGTTCATAAACGTTATAAAGTTGAATAACATTATTCGCAAAAACACGATGGGGTTTCTCTTTATCGCTCCGGGTTATCGTTTTCGTTCTTTCAACCCATTTACCGATCGACCACTATTCACTTCGACTGAAATGAGGACAATTTTTAATAATATAATTAAGTTCCAGTAATTACATGCAAAATAACATAGAAATCGTAGTGTTCAGTTGCAAAAGAATCAAAAACAGTACCGCGATATGTTTAAAAAGCATAGTTTCATTTACTTATTACATTTGAAGAATAATTTAATGCGTGTTTCCTTAAATAATTATCAAAGTGTCATTTCTATTGTATATATTTCAAAACTATTACAAAATTATCTTATTTGCAAATGTTATTAATATTTTTTTTAATTATACAATATTTATACATATTCATAATAACGCCTACAAAACATTATTTTATTCTCGTTAATATATTTCGAAATTAAATTTATTCGTGTAATTAAAATGTAGTAATGAATCATTCAGTATTGTTTTTTTAGTTCTAATTTGTATTGTAATAATAATGTTAAGGATTTAATGCAATTTGTTCCGTGGTAAATATTTTATCTTAAAAAGTAGCTCTTAAGATACTATATATATATAATATAAACATCGCATGTACATATTTTAGAAACTCTCTGTACATTAATATTAAAATACCTAAATTATACTGTAATTTAATATAATATCATTGTTTCAGGGCGAACTGGTGTGGTTCGACCCAGGAGTCGGCCATGTTTTGCCAGGAGAAATTTTGGAGTACCATCGAGCTGCCAATGTTCTGTCAGTCCAAGCAGTCATTGCTGGCAAGGTAATTATGGCCAATTTAATTAACGCGTCGCAGAACTCACGCATACATGATAGTTTTAACTGGACTCAACCAATTATGAGAAATACACGAACACAAGATATGTGAACTGGAAACATTGTAACGAACACGTTGCTCGAAAAGAACTTTACCTTATATTTTTGAAGACTTAAGTATATGCTAAAATAACTTAAATGAACGTTCATTTATGAAAAACGCTCCAAAAATAAGGCAAAATATAATCAAAGAGTCGAATAAAGTCTAAAAACAACGTAAACGAAGATATACTTTTCAAACAATATCTATAATATATAAGTTGTCTTATCCATGTAATTTAAATGTTTATTTAAAAAACATATTTTTAAGAAAATCAATTTATTATTCTTTAAGAAACCAGGAAATCATTATATCTTTAATACAACTAATTAAACGCGTGATATTTGAACAAAATCTTTTTAAATCACAAACTACAATTTAAAATGTATAATATGAAACAAAGGCAAAATGGAAAAAATAAAAAAATCAAAGCAAAAAGTAAAGATCACGTAGAATTGTGTTTGTAATCATAATATTTAACGTCAAATTAAATAGTGAATGGAACACCGTGGTCTTGAATTGCTTGTGTATTTCGACATCTGATTCGTCTCATTATTTTGCTTGAATAGAACACATTTATTGGTTTTCTGAACCGATGTTATGATGTATACACAACGTTGCATAGTTGAATGGAGAAGAGAGACCTAGGCTCGACTGAATCTGACAACAGAAAACAGACTTGATTCGGAGCCAAGGTACAACCGGTTAGGCTGCATTTCCTTAACGCGACGCCATCATTCGCCTCGAGCAAACGGCAAGAACTCATAGGTTGCTGCAAGTATTCATAGTCGTGTGTCCAGTCAGTGATGGCTTATAGTTTAACTTAGCTTTTTTCCGAAAACAAAACAATAAAGTAGCTTTACAGATGATCTGAGAAACGAAAGAAAAATTTTACGCGAAAACAAATATTGATCGATGGCGGAATAACTGAATAAACTTTTAATGTAACATACTTATATCTCATTTCATTTCATTAAATAATTATATATGAAAAATTATATAATATTTTTCTCTAAGTTATTCGGATATCTAAAGTTCATAACAATTATCTGAACATTTTCCTTTTCACGGATTTATATACTTAGGATTATCTGACTGTTAACCTCAGGTGTGATAGACATTTCTGTTCAGCAATATGTTAATGTAAACAAATCTACCTTCATATCATTTTATAATATTCATTACAATAAGAAATTAATTTCACAAAATTGAATTTGTATATAGAAGATTATTATATAACTTTATACCTTCATTTTGTAATTGAAACACACTATAAATCTCCACTATATAGGTACCGATGATAGAATTAACTATTAAAATTTTTAATAAATGATTCGCAAGTAATTGTTGTTACTTTAAAGAAACCGTAATGCTGGTTCGGTCCAAATTGTTATGTACTTATTTCTTCGGTTTAAAGAAAAGGCAGGCCAAATATGTATTTCGAAAATAGCCTTACCTCTGATTTGTTGTTATTACACTCGGAATTTGAACTTAAATGCCTGCATTTTACGATACCAGCTGAAAATTGTACACAGGTATTTGCAATTGGCCAGATATTTTCCAATGCTCTGTTTACTAGAATTGTTTTTGGCATAAATAAATTCCAAGTTATATAGACGAATTATCGTGCAAGGAAACGTACAATGATATGAAAAACTAGTATGTATATTAATAATTGTTAAATAACAATATATAAAAAGTAGATTAGTATAATTATTAATTGATTAAAGATGAATTATATTTTGACATCAATACAACAATATTAAATTATATTAAATTAAAATCTATTAATTTAAAAATATTCACACATATTTAGCATTTGATTACAAAAATACATTCTTATTCCAACTCGCGTGAAATTAAATTTTCATAAATCATGCACTTCATTCATTTTAATCATATTCCTATATTTTATAAAGAATATATACAATAGCACAATAGATTCGTGTTTGATTAAGTAAAATGTCATACAGCAATACTTATTGCAATGATATTCAACGGTTAACTATTATTTTCACTGTTACGTGAATTCCTCTTATATTTACTAAAACATGATATTCCATTAAAAAAAACTATATACTTTACACAGAAATAAATCATTCTTAAACAAATGTTACATAAACCAATCGAAATTAATAAAAAAATATGAGTTTACGTTTAAAAAGATACAGAATCCATTCAAAGGCAACAAAATAAGAAAAATAAAACCAATGCACCGCAATAAATCACAAAAGTCTTTTTCAATTTGATTACAAAACTTTAAATAAGAAATACAAAAAAATCTGCATCAATTTTGTTAGTGCTAAACAATATACCGTCCACGTTAGAGTGAAGCTTTAATATAACAAACGTAAGTTAATATACTTGCAATTACGTAACATAAGAGTGATGCATTGATCGTAATTTGCGAGCTTAACAAAAGGGTTGTTTCGATGTTCGCACAAATTTATCATCAATAAGAGAAAAAGGCTTTTTAACTTGTCTAACGGTGCATTCAAATGAAGACGGCCCCCTTAGAAAGTTCAGAGATGTCGGATTATTGGCATACCTTGCATACTCGCCTTGGCACTTCCGCGAAAGTAACCGCTAGAGCGATGTCTATTGCGGCAAAGTGCGTACCTCTTAGGGTGGCGACTGATATGATGATTGTACTCGATTTACTTTGGAACACACATGTTAATCTCGTCTTAGCATAAGATCGGTGGCTTGAAATAAAAGGAACTTTTCGTAACTGATTCCGATGCGTGCGTAATTACCGTTTGTGATTTATATATCCTTAAAACGTAGTCAGACCACTAAATTGCTTTAAGATTAAATTCAGCAAAAGAAACAAAAACTGAAATAGAAATTCAGATTAAACCTAGAGCATAAAGACAAGGACTTGACATTCACCCGTATTTCATCGCACAACCTATTTATGCTATGAAACTGCATCTTTCATTCAATTGCCTTACATCATGCCGTATAGCGTTCGCCAATTTGTTTCGGATGTTAAAAATCTATGAAGAAATTTTCAAGATGAATTTGTTTTACAGAATTTTAAAACTATCACTCGATTTTAAATTAGATATGAAAAAGAATGGACGTTTTTTTATGAATTTGCGTTATTATTATAATTTAGTTTCTGATTTACGTCAATCACATATCAAATAATAAAATTATACAATTTTATCAACAAATATTCACCAAATAATTCTTGCCTAACCAAATAAAGGTTTTAAAGTCTTGGAATTTAAAATCGATCAAAATTTATTACAATATCATATGATATAATATCAATATAATTATATATGAGAAAGCGAAAGCGTCGGTATTGTCATATTCTGAAATAATCCGATCCAAAAAAGTTTTTAAACAAAAACATTCGTCTTTTATTAATTTATCTATCTAGAATTCGCAATAAACAGACTGGTCAAACCATACTTGTCAATGCAACAATTTTATTTTATTTATTTATTTACTTTCCACTTGTTTTTTACAAATTTAAATTCAATAGCCCAGACTGCACCATTGTAACACTTGTTTCATACATCACAGACATTAGATATTTAAAGTCAACAGCATAAAACTTGTTTTATCGCATTTGTAGAGCACACGCTGGCTTTCATTGTATAAAATTGTAGTCCGAGCGGTGTCCCATTACCGGTGATCTTACGACGGGAATATCGAATTATCGCGAAATTTCAGATTACAGAAAAGATTGGAACTGAATTGTTTTCTCCTGCGACTATAATGGGCGCGCGCAATTCGAGCCACGAAACGTTCCAGGAGACATTCAAACGGCACAAAATTTCCGTATTCCTTTCACTGCTCCGCTAATGTATTCAAACGACTCGGGAAATTATTTTCTCACTATACCAGTCTGGTTTTTATTTGTTCAACGCGTCAGCTTAATGTGCGTCCGATATGCCATTCGTGCGAATACGTAACCGTGTTATTATCCCGCAAGGTCTGGATTTCGTGCGACACGAACGAATCCTTCCCAGGCTCGATCCACGAAATTCGCAACTATTCGTCAATTTACCTTGATTGCTTGATATATAGTTAACGAACGATTTCTTTTGTCCGCTGTCGTTAATTGTTGCTAATTCCCAGTGTTTCAAGGGCAGTAATATTTGAAAGACGATTTGCTCGCGTTTCGGTCCCGTTATACAGACGAAATTACAAGTTCGGAATTATTTAAGTATCGCGCGTCCGGACATTAACGATTTAATTGAAACGATTTGATACTTGTTATATCCGAGACTAATGATTTGTCTGTTGAGCGGAGTTCATTAACCATTTTGTGTGAACTAAAAATTAAATTATATAAAATGAACGCAATCGATGCGTGTGCGTTATGCAAGTTTAATATACATTCAAAGAAATAATAATATATTTTCTAGACAAATTATGTTCAATTCGTATCTTTTAGGATGATCTTCCTTTAGTTGTTTGACTTTTAGAAAAATAAAATTTCATACACTTTTCTCCTTTTCACGCGGTTTTTTATTTGATTTATACACAGGAAAATCATATTATAATAAAAGCATAATGAATGGGAAGATTAGAATGTTTCAAATTTTAATTTTTTATTTCAAATATAGAAAATGGATATTATTATATAACACAAAAGCAGTGTAATTTAATTTTAATAAGATTATTATTTATTTATTTATTTTTCAACGGATTATTAATACAAATTAATAATCGCCTTACCCTTCCCTGTGCACTAATACATGATTGAAATTGTCAATGGAAGAATCAATTTCGTTAATTTGCACATCAAACGACAATGCCTTTGCTGAGTTGAGCGAACTGGTGTTCGGTTTCTCATGTCGTTATGCTCGCTGATAAATCCGCACGAAACATCTCTGCTGTCATAAATTCAACCAAGTTACGACGTCAAAAGAAGTCTTAAAAAGCGGACAAATGATACAGTAACTTTGGTAAAAAAAAAACTCGTTTCACGTGTAAATAATTGAAAGGCAAAAACGACGAACACAAATTACGCATTTCAGTGAACGCGATAGTCAAAAAAATTGAGTTTCTCAAGACTAATGGTGAAAATATTAACGCGAATTTAATGACAAAAGTTATTCGAATCGGCAACAGCCATTCGATGCACAATTTGGATTCAAAAAGTACCTTTTTAAAATCAAATAAACACGATTTATTTACATTTTCTTTACGTGTAATCTCAAATTACTTGAAACTCCAAAACTCTCCATTTGTAAAATACAAATCATGAAACCCGAAATTATTTTAAAAACAAAACAATTGTAAGAACCTTTCTTACTATATATTTGTAATTAACAACGATAAATTACCATTTACATAAATACTTTCAAATATGTAATAAAAACAAACAATTGTTTCAACGACAGTAAATGATGCAATAATCGAATCTCCTTATGGCAGATGTTCGACGTTAACTTTCCTTCATGA
Source organism: Psilanteris sp. ZL-2020 (assembly GCA_022817085.1). Taxonomy (NCBI): domain Eukaryota; kingdom Metazoa; phylum Arthropoda; class Insecta; order Hymenoptera; family Scelionidae; genus Psilanteris; species Psilanteris sp. ZL-2020. The sequence continues at coordinate 13,162 of JABFQC010000464.1, forward strand.
TTATAGAGTTTTAATTTCACTATGATATACGGGAAGTAGAGAAACCGTAAGTAGAAGATTAAGTTCTCAAGTTCAATATTAATTTGCAGCAACATCGAATTCCATTGTAAACGAAGAGCGAACAAACAAACAACCACTCTGAAATTGTATACGCTATTTTATATTCATTACGTAACTCAAACTACACGATTTATTACCCGAACTGCAAAGGTATAAAAAACGGTTCAAATTGACTAATTGATCAGAACTAATCTGGAGCAAAAGATTATAAACGTCCAAGATTATTTCCCCACGTAGTAAACTCTATTAACTTAACGTGAAATTTTATCATCTCGGTCTAAATATAAAAACCTTGAAAAACCTTTGTCGGTTCATTTTCTTCTCTTGGCTCGTATCCACAAATCATTATATTTGTATCGAACGGAAATTTCTACTTTATAGTCATATTTACGACAACATTGTAATCCGGGCAGTTAGGTGCATCGCCTTATTGGAAAATTGAAATGCATCGGCGGAATACATAAATACGCAGTGATTAATGATTCCATTCGGAGATGCATGATAGTTGATTCTGTTGGCTCGTATATGCCTGGCCAAGATATAGATAGGGTGTGGTACGAAAATCGAGGTCAATTAAGGAGGTTGACGTTGGGACTATTAATCGAAAGAAAGTTGAAGTTTAAAAAGATGAATTAAGGCTGCGGCGAACAGTTTTCTGTTTGGTTTTAATTAGAATTGGTACAAAACAGGGTTGGGCCGCGCGTGAGAAAAGGCACCGGGTAACGCATTGCGTACCTGTAACCTGATTACAAAATCCAAACGGAATATTCACGAGAGTCAATTTTATACGAGCATTCGGTCGCGCTGCACGTTTACACAAATTATACAAACAATTTTGCGATGTAAAATTTCGTTTTTTGATTCAGCCGCAAGTTTTCACGCTCACGAACCTTTCGGGCGTCAAACCGAGACAAGATCTTGGCCAGAATGGAGTGGAGGACATGATACAACTATCGTGAGTTGACTTTTATTCATTTCGTAATCAACAAAATTAACAACAGTTGCGTCTTACTGACGAAGCTGCGCTGATTTATCACGTCTATTATTCACGTACGTTCATTTTCTAGGGACTTAAACGAAGCGTCGTTGCTGTGGAACCTCAAAATACGTTATGACAAGGAATTAATTTACGTGAGTATTTTAATCGCACCGGCGCATTATTGATCAACATTTTTTGATTCTGAATAACGTGATTCAATTTGTATTATATTGCAGACATACACGGGTAGCATCCTAGTCGCAGTAAATCCGTATAAAATGTTTGACATCTACGGCCTTGATCAAGTCAAACTGTACGAGGGACGAATTCTTGGGACACTTCCTCCGTGAGTGAACACCTTGACAGACGAATTTATTCATGAATTAATATAATTACTCGTTTAATTCAAAACGTTTGCGTAGCCGTGATGCAATTATGCGTCTGTTGTAATCTTCGTAATGTATATTCGCGGCGATTACTAATTGCAATTATTTTGGTATAATTATTCGTCGGTTCTTAATAGGTGACGCTGATTTGTAGACTTCAATTATGGTTTTGTTGATAAATAATAACCCGCCGAGGTTTTCGATCGCGTTATTATTATATTACGGCAATAATTACCGAACCGACCGATTAATCGAAGCGTTCGCATTTCAGGCATCTTTTTGCTGTTGGTTCTTCGGCGTACAGCCAAGTGACAGCTGCCAATAACGCAAGTGCCAATCAAGTCGTTGTGATTTCTGGCGAGTCTGGTTCCGGGAAAACCGAGTCCACCAAATTGGTGATGCAGTACTTGGCAGCGGTAAATCGTGCTCCGAGCAATTTGGTCACGGAACAAATTCTGGAAGCTGCGCCGCTGTTGGAAAGTTTCGGCAACGCGAAGACGCCCAAAAACGACAACAGCAGCCGATTTGGGAAATATTTGGAAGTCAATTTTCGGGAGTAAGTGATCAGACGCGAGCCTTTTTTGCGCGATTTCGTTCATTTTGCGAAAGACACCTTCTGACATTTACAAATTTATATTTGAACAGTGGCGTCATTGTCGGCGGACGAGTCACGCAGTATCTTTTGGAAAAAAGCAGAATCGTAACTCAAGCTTCGGAGGAACGAAATTATCACGTTTTTTACGAGCTTTTGGCCGGTCTTGATCAACAGCTCAGGGATAAATATGGCCTTCTCACGCCAGACAAATATTTTTATTTAAATCAGGTATTATTGGTTCCATATTATTTTTGTGATATTTGCACATGCCAAACTACGCGCAAAAAGTTTAATGAAAAAATTTAACTGGCAATTTTTAATGTAACAGATTTGAAACGTTTATAAGAACAGGTGATTTATAATATACGAATGTTTTATTTAATGAAACAAAAACCATACAAAAACTCGAATTACATAAATACTGGTTAAATGTACGGATATAAAAAGAATTCCAAGAGTTGGTCTTGTAATCTTCTAGTATTATAGTTTGAATTATTAGTTAAATATTGTGATAATTTGTATTATATAGTGTTATATTATTTACAAAAATATGTTTATAGGGCGGAAACTGTGTCATTGACGGAAAAAATGACACTCAAGATTTTAAAGCACTTCTCTCAGCCATGGAGGTGTTAGGCTTTTCTTCTGATGAACAGGACACGATTTTCAAGATTCTAAGTAGCGTTTTACATTTAGGAAATGTGTATTTCCATCGCAAACAAATGAGACATGGTCAAGAAGGTGTCGATGTGGGATCCGATGCTGAAATTCGTTGGGCAGCTCATCTGCTACAAATTAGTTCAGAGGGAATAATCAAAGCCTTAACCACCAAAACCACTGTAAGGATTAACAACGTCAATTATAATTTATATTATTTCACTCTTAATTTCACGCTATAATTGTTTTGAATTGATTTTCTCATAACCAGTTATTTAATACTTACAAATATTCCAACAATTGAATCATGCTTATATCATAACATATGGGAAACCTTGAATTCAATGCATCAATTAATTACTTTTAAATACAACTAATGGATTATTTTTTTATTTATAGGAAGCAAGAAACGAACGAGTAGTAACTTCATTAAACATCGATCAAGCTTTAGACGCCAGAGACGCTTTTGCAAAAGCATTGTACAGTTCGCTATTCTCTTGGCTAGTAGCTCGAGTCAACCATATTGTTTACAAAGGCACGAAACAAACTGCTGCCATTTCTATTTTGGACATTTTTGGGTTCGAAAATTTTACCGAAAACAGTTTCGAACAATTGTGCATTAACTATGCAAACGAAAACTTGCACTTTTATTTCAACAAGCACATATTTAAACTCGAACAGCAAGAATACGCTAAAGAAAAAATTGATTGGACAACAATTAATTACACGGTAAATGCAAAAACTACGTACAAACTAAGTATACTATATATGTACCAAAAATCGTACGTAACAAATAGTTATGTCCAGTTTGTAGTTGATATTTAATTTATGCGTTGTTTTGATTTATTGTAGGATAATCTTCCAGTCATACACCTTATTGCAAAAAAGCCAGTCGGAATTTTACATTTGCTCGACGACGAAAGCAATTTCCCAAAAGCTACAGATTTATCGTTTTTGGAAAAGTGTCATTACAACCACGCTCTCAGTGAACTATATTCCAGGCCACGAATGAATTCTGCTGAATTTGCTATAAAGCATTACGCTGGACAAGTTTGGTACAACGTCGATGGATTTTTAGATAAGAATAGGGACACCTTGCGACCCGACGTTGTAGAGTTATTAATTAGTAGTAAAATTCCGGTAAGGAGAATAAATAATCTCGAATATTTAATGTGAAAAAAAAAACATTGAAATTTCATATTGTTAATTACTTTTGCATTTTTAGATGGTCAGCAAAATGTTTCAACACGTGAGAAACACACACGAGGCAAATAAAACTGTTAATAAACCAAATGGCAGATTTGTCACTATGAAACCGAGAACACCTACTGTATCAGCAAGATTCCATGACAGTTTACAGTCACTCTTGGAATCGATGTCTCAGTAAGTTGTAATAATATATTATAATTAAATTTCAATAACTTTTTACCTTTGCATTATATTCAATATAACATGATATACGACGCAAAAATTAATATTTTTTGTGAATGTCGATTTTAGTTATATTTGTTATTAAATATATATTTCTATTATATTTCACCTTGCGTTTACAATAATTCATACTAAAATATAATTGTTGTTTTCATTGTTTCAATTTTTTACAGATGCAATCCATGGTTTGTTCGATGCATAAAACCGAATAATGATAAAGCGCCGATGAAGTTTGATATGCCGTGCGTTTTAGAACAACTTAGATATACCGGAATGTTAGAAACTATTCGCATTCGCAAGACCGGATATCCGGTACGATTACTTTTTGCGCACTTCGTGGATCGTTATCGTTATTTGGTACCAAAAAATTTGCCGAAAGGAGCTCCCAACAAAGAATTATGCAGAATTATCCTCGAAAAAGCTGCACCAAAAGAAGCTCACATGCAATATCAACTTGGACTCACTCGAGTATTTCTACGAGAATCATTGGAAAGAACATTGGAATACAACCGAGCACTTATTTTAGAAAAAGCAGCCGTAACTGTGCAAAGGTAATCAATCGATTTAAAGAACGTAATAGATAACTTCCTTCAATAGTAAAATTGTTAACATCTTTGTAAATTTATTCGAACAAAGGTATTCATTTTAAAATATAATTTTATTATTTCAAATAATATACAATGCATTCATTAAAATGTTAAAAAAGTAACGTCAGTTTGACAACCTAATAAAAAACAATTAAACGCGCAAATTGAAATATCACATATTATCGCAATCTATTATTTAACATGCTCTTCAACTCCAAATTGGATACAAATTAATATTCATTCCTTCCTCCTTAGCATACAATTTTGGAAAATTAAATTTATTTAACGTCACTCAACGTCGCATTAATATAATTGGTTGGCTTTTATCACGAATACTAATTTGCATTTGTATTATTAACAAAAAATTCATAATAACGTGATTTTGCGATGATTACCACAGATACACGAGAGGTTTCCTAGTCCGAAGAAGATTCCTTAACATATCGCGCAGCACGGTTCTTTTGCAAGCAGTTTATCGCGGTTACCGAGAGAGGAAAAAGTTCCGTGCCATGAAGAAAGGCGTTTTGATGGCACAAAAATTGTACCGCGGCAAAAAGCAACGTGAAAAATATAAGGTTTTGAAGGAGGAAATGGCGAAGAGGGCTGAAATCGAAAGGGCTAGTCGCGAACGGGCCAAAGCGAAGCAACAAAAAGAAGAGCAGGAGAGAACGTCCAGGGCGGTCGCTGGTGTCAATCACCTTGAAATCCCAGCTGAACTTGCCTTTATATATAGCAAACTCGACGGTAAGACAAGTATCTTTATTGCGATTCATTCGCGTAAACGAGTTCCTAATTGTCACTTAAAATTACGTGATTTTACAACGTTTACGTAATTCTTTCTTTCCGCACTTAATCAGATTGACAAAGTGGCTTTACCTGTTGTAATGGATTCTATTAAATATGTTCGTGGTTCATAAAGAATTCTGTAATTATTCATTAATTAGGATGTTTTGTTCATTATCTTTAATTCCGTAACATTCATTCAGACAAACTGCTTATTTGAGTACTGCAATTGATGTATTGAATTTTGATTTCAAAAACCTTTGAAATCCCTAGTTTCAACAAAGTTAATAATATTAGGCATTTGTAATTAGATTGGCAACCAACTCACACGGAAAGGAATTTGATCAAAGTCGTGGGACCAGTCGTGCCATTGCCTCAACAATTTGCGCTTCCTACTGACATCGATCAATACCAGTTTTCGAAATTCACAAACATATATTTCAAGAGCCATATTTTTGGCATGAAAAGGGAGCCCATTAAAACGCCGTTTTTGGCAAAAGCCAGGGATCAAGATTACACGGATTCGCTAATGATATTCAAAATGATCTTACGATTTATGAATGAAAACAATTTAAGCGGAAAACGAGAACAAGCTCTCGGAGATTACATTGTTAATAAAGGCATAGTCAATGAAAAATTGCGAGACGAAATCCTATGCCAATTGGCGAATCAGACATGGAAGAACGAGAACGATGCGAACAAAGAAAGAGGATGGCTGCTGTTATCAAACTGTTTGTCAGCTTTCCAGCCTAGTCCGTCGCTTTTCAAATATTTCTTAAAGTTTGTATTTAATTCCATTTCAACGCGAATTGTTTAATTACTGTATAAAATAAAAATCGTTAACTGTTAGAATATAAAAATCGCATAAATCGTTTTTTCGATGACGCACAATTACCGTGTTTTTCAGGTACGTATCTGATCACGCTTACAACGGTTATAAAGCCTTTTGTCAGCGGAAGTTATTGCAAGGCGAAAGAGCTCTCCTGCGCATCATCAATAATAACCAAACTTCTGTACAGCATATACCCAGAAATTATCCATCTTGCGTGCTGGAATGGCGAGCCAACAGGAATCGTGTAAATATGGCTCTGACTGTAGGATTTTATGACGGTAATTATTGGAATCTTGCTCAAAAAATATCCTTTATGATGCTTATTCGTTTTATAGAGTACAGATTTTATATAAACACTCAATGATTATTAACATTGTAATTACGGTGTAATTTGATTATAGCAAAGCATGATGATGCAATCATAGCTGTTTGTAATAACAAACGTTTGTTCGGTTGTATTTTTACAGGTGAAACAACAACATGCGCCGTGGACTCTTGGACTACTTGCGAAGAACTAGCCAACTTAGCCGTACAAAATCACGGCGTTGAAAATACTGGTTGGACCATAACGCTATGGAATCAATTGGATGGGCCTGACGCAATAGTCACTGAAACAAACGGCTTTGATTACGTCTTGGATTTAATTTCTGAGATGGAACTAGCGCCAGCGTTCCCAGCGGCTAAACACATGTTCTTGGAACAAAGAAAAAACAGTTTCCTACCAATTAAAAAGAGAGAGGTGTGTGACACTACCTTCAGTATACACCTTCATATATGTTAATACTATATAATTTATGTTTTTTTTACAAAGACTGTAAACATAAAAAAATGCAATTTCTGTATAATCTATATAATTTTTTAAAAATAATCATTCACGTGGTTACATGATTATCTTTTAAAACCAAATCAAATAAGCATTGATCCGAGACAAGTCTATGAACAATGTTTGCGATTCAGCTTTTACGCAGGGTTATTACAAGTAATTAGTTCAAAAAAATACATAAAAATGTCACTCGGCGTTGAAGAAAGTTTCAACTGCGATATACCAAAGAATAGTATTTGCACATTATTTTTTTCCATCCAATGCCGAATACTTTTAATGCTATATAATTTACGCGTGCTTTCATTCGAGTTTTCTCCCGAGTTAAGATGGTACTTATTTAATGAGCGCAATGAGAATACGAGCGTGAGAATCATGTGCATTATTAATCATTACAGCATGTACAAGTCATTCGAGAACTGGAGCAGGACATAGAGCCACCTGTGCTAAAGACGTTCCAACCATTAGAGAGGAAACCAGTGCCGAAGGTTGTAGACAAGCCGCTTGAACCGGAAATACAGTCGCCTAGAAGACCGGCGGTACCGCCGCCGCAGCCGCCGGTTTTAAAGACACCCGTAAGTTTATTTCAATTCACTCATTGTTCTGAAATCGATTCTTATTGGGTTGCATTGTTTTGAAATTTCTTTCTTCATCCAGCCTTTCTGTTCATAAATTCTATTGCGAATTACCATTTTTAGATGAGAAAACAATCCCATGAAGGAATCCTAGAATCGTCTGCAGAAATGGGCCTTTCGCGAAAATCTGCTCTAAATGACCGATACTTTGAGAAGGAAAAACAACGGAGCAGAAGCTTGGATAATTTACTGCAATCCGAAATCGTTATTCCGCCAAGCAAATTGGCTGATTTAGGTTTATCTTCGTCGAAATTAAACGAAAGATATCACAGTCTGGAGAGAATAGGCGAAACGCAAACTATTACAAGTTCCGATTATATGTCAAGGACGGAAGTGGTTCAAGAAAGAAAATATAGCAGAATGACGAGAAGCTCCGAACCAAATATTTTGGAAGAGGAAGATCTGACGATTGACTTTGAATATCCTGATATTCAATCTGTGAGTCAAACTGGAAGATCGGAAGATGATAAGAGCAGTTATATTAGGTCACATTCGAGGTTTATCAAATCTCATCACCCAGGTAAGTTCAGTGTTTTATTGGCACGTAAAACAGAGATTTAAAATTGTCGAGTTTTACATACCGTAAATTATTCCGTGTTAATTTTGTGTAACTTTAAATAATAATATGAATTATTTAAGAATTACAAATTTTAATAACATAACTTTGGTTAGTTTATGTAGAATATTTATTTTAATATAAACCATTACTAATATAAGTTCTTTATAGGATAACTAATAAAATCGTTTAATTTTTTCAATAATTATCTTTTATCTAATATTGAATATTGAATATATATATATCTAATATTGAAAGAATTATTTTTTAAACTTTCATTTTTCTCATTTATATAAAAAGTTTATTCATTTCCAATAACATCATGTATAGTATGTTCATATTCTGGTTTTCTTGCAACAAGATGTGTGCGAGTACACATACATATACTCTTAGGCACTCAATAAAAGAAATTCAACTGACTAGTTTTTTGTAATTTATATCAGGTTGTGCAAATGTCAACGGTATTCGCAGAATATGAAAAAAAAATTCTATCGGAAATCATTTTCTTAAATGTAATAAAAAATAAATTGATAAAAAACATAAATTATAAATAGGCCTATGTAATTAAATTTATTATTATTATATATTACAATTATACTATTATATTTTTTGCTTATAGATTTTCAAATTAAAATTAATAAAATATTAAATAAAATAAACAAACTTATTAGTAAAATAAATTATTCTATTTTTGTTTACATTTAGTTTAAATATAATTTCATGTGTAAAAAAATTTGATACAGAATATAATTGTACAATGAAGTAAATGCTGATTAGTGATTAATAGTATCAAGTATATTCAGTTGTTTGTTCTCTTACAATTTTATTAAGTATTCTAATTTTATTAGGTAAACGAGTTTTACCAGGAAGTCAGTCAAGTCGAGCTTACATAGAAAAGAGCGAATATGGTGTTAAATCCTCAGCAATGTCAGATACCAGTGAAGCTCCATCTCTCGCTTCTCACGTCAGAAGAGTGAGGGTTCCTAGTCAAGCGTCTGATGTAGATCAATTTTTAGACGAACTTTTCATGCCAGTTTTGGACGGTAACTTGGATGAGCTTTCTGATGCCAGAAGTCTCGCTGCTAGTATCAAAGGGCTAGAAGATCGACAAAAAATGCCAGAAAATTTAGATACATTTTTAAATACAATTATTAAATCAGACACAAATCATATACCAAATGCAAGAGATTTATCCGAAAGGATAAAAGGAGATGGAAACATGGACATCCCTAATCATAACCCTGCTTTCAACTTTAACTCTATGACACCTGGAGTAATGTCACCACCAATGATGATGTTCCCAGCATCAACAACGGGACAAAGTCACAATATGAACATGGGAGCAGGATTCATGCCTATTCCAATATATAATATGCAAGGACTTAATTTGCCACAATATCCAAATTCTCCTCCTAATAATCAAAATAATGAAAATCTTCAGAGAGCATTTCTTCAAAGTGCAATGGCACAAAATATTCAAATTCAGCAACAACTCCTTGCACAAAATCAAGCATTACATCAATTACTTGTACAAAGATCACAAAATTCACCACAACCGGTAAGTATTTTAAATTTTATATTTATAAGGTCATTTTAATTTAACTAATTATAGAAATAACATAGTATGCAGCGTAAATGACAACACATTTAATTATTATTTAAATATAATTAATAAACTAAATAATTTTAACAGGAAAATGGTGAAATATGGTCACCCGGAAAAAGTTTATCTCCAACGCAGACATCAACGCCCATCAGTCATCGCCAAGAAACGGTAACGGTAAAAGCTCAAGTTCATCGGTCTCAAAGTCCACCCAAAAAGATGTCCGATAATATGAGGAAAGCTAGTACAGAATATAATTCACGAAAATTAAGCGTGGATCGAAAAACTATTAATTCCATTGCTGACCCAAAACGATCTGGAACAAATAAGACAAATATTCAAAATAATTTTACTAATGTGTTAAGTGAATTAAAAAATCGTAAAAGTAGTATGGATGGAAGTTCAGCAAATCTCAACATGAAAGGCGTTCCACCACCGCCTCCAATGCCTCCTCCGTTGGAATCGTGCGATCCTTCGGAATCTAGGCCATTTATTGATCCTTACGGAAGAGCAAAGACTGTCCGCATTGGAAAATGGAGGTACAAGCTTGTATTATAAAATTAATATAATATATATATATAATTAGTTTATTTATTCGTACTTTACATTATCATAATAAGATATGTATTAGTGATTATGTTATTTTATTTTTCTGACAATAATTTTTATTAAAGATGGCCACCACCAAGTGATACCAATGAAACGCAAGGCCAAGATAGTTTTATAGAATTTAAAATGCGCCAACAACAACAACAAAGAAAAATTACACCTCAATATCAGGAATATCAAATTGATGGGGATATGGCCCCTGGTGTTGAATGGGAAGAGTTTGAAATTGAAAACATTGTGAGAGGAGAAGAAAGAACCGTTGTTGTTCAATCCTCAACAACAGTTATTTCTAGGCATGAAAATGGTTATAAAGAAGATGGAGAAAAGAAAAAGAAAAAGTCAAAGTAATATACTTTTATAATAAAAAATTGCAATCAATATTATTTAAAATGTTTCTTTATTACTTTTATTTTTATTTATTGTAATAAATTTAGGTCTGGTTTTGAAATTGGAGCTCAAAGGCCATCACCAGGAAGTATAGGAAAATTAAAACTCAGCTCGGAAATGAGACAGAGACTTGAAAAAGTAACGGCCAATCATAGTGTGAGGTCTACAAAGACGACTGAAAAACCCGCTCTTCCACGTGAAGATTGTAAGGTCAAACGATTGGAAGATCACAGAAAACTACTTCTAGAACAGCAACTAGGTTACTAATTTAATATAATTTCTAAACTCAGTTAAAGATAATTTTATTATGCACATATAATTTTCTTATTTCTAATCATTGTTTACCTGAATTAAATACTAACACTTTTATATGTGTAGGAGGAAGGTGGGATGATTATGCCTCAACTGTCGATGATACGCAAAGTATTACGTCAAAAGGAACAACTGACATGATGACCCAAGCTCAAGTTGTCAAAACACAAATAGAAAGAATGGAACGTCCCGTCCCACCACCCCCGCCAATAACACCTCCGCAACCTCCAAGTCCAAGAGGTGGAAGTGCATATAGCAATAGGTATTTAAAATTAATTTTATATTCAACCACAGTGTGCTGTAAATATATATTGAAAGTAGAGGCTCGTATAGAAAGTTGTGTAAAGTAATATATAATAATTCTTATTTTATTAATTAATATAATTTTAATATTATAAATAATATAATAATAAATAAAAAATTACAATAAATTTCATATAATAAATTATATACCAGTAATATTACTAAATTTAATAATCATGTTATGTTATTTAATTTGTTAAATATTTAAAAATATTTTTTTTATTTTTAGCCAAAGTGGTATTCCACAACCTCGATCACCACCAGCACCCGTGGAACCTAAGAGCCGAGACATATTCCGAAGTTCACCAGATTCGGATACTTTTGAACATTTTCCCAAAAATCAACGAGACATGTTTAGTCAAAGCAGAGATTTATTCACATCTCAACAACATTTACGTGAAAATCATGAATATCGAATGCAAGAATCAAAAAATAAAGATTTCATGAATTCTTCAAGAGATAAAATGTCAGAATTTGACTCGAGACAAGATCTTGGTTCAGATATTTGTTCTGATTCTAAATACAGTAGAGACATGTTTGATTATTCGAATTCTAAGAGAGATCCATTTGGAATAACAAGGGATGTTTCACCTAAATCCAGAGATAGTTTTGGAATGATTTCTGCTCGAGATTTTGGCGTTGTACCAAATACAAGAGAATCATTTGCAACTGCAAGGCAAAACTACAAACGAATAACTGTAAGTAATCATATAATCATATCAATTCAAAAATTGTTACAAACAGTATAGTAATATGTTAAAAACTTTAAAACAATTTTTATTTAAATGAAAATATTTAAATGCTATTTAAATTATTTCCTTATTATATAAGAGAAATAATTCTATAATATAAACACTACAAATAATATACTTTACTAACAGGGAATGGACAATGAACTTGATAGAAGATCAAGTATAGCATCAACCCATCGTACAGATAAAATAGAAAAAATTGAAATTGAAGAATGGCCTGAATTCTTAAAACCCGTACTTCCACCTGCTGACAAAGCTGAAATTGAAAAAGTACAAGAAATTATAGATACAAAACTTTATCCACAAAATTCTACCGCTCATTTTACGTATAATAGAGTTACATGGACATTGAGGGTTAAAAAAGAAGTATTTGCACCTAATGAATCTTTAACAACGCCGCTGGCTTTGCATTTGGTTTTCTGTCAAGTGGCATATGACGTTTTAGCAACATCGAATATTCGAATTTCAAGAGAAGATCGACAAAATATGATTAAACTTTTGGATAATTATGGAGTTACTTTAGAAAACCTTCAAAGTACACAACATAAAATAACAATTAAAAAGAATGTTGTCGATGTGGCAAAACAATGGCCTGTGTATTTTGCTAGAATATTTCCAGTTTCGGTAAGAATTATTCAAAAGCAAATCCATTATCTAAGTTTTATTAATATACAATTTCAAATGCATTTTCAATTTGATTTTAATTTTACTTTCATTTGAATTATTTAACATGATTATATAATAACTAATATTTAAAAATACAGAGAATATTTTTGTAATATAAAAATTAAATGCAATTTCAGTATTTTCTAAATTATAAACATATATTATTTTATATATAGACCTTTAACATAATCTTAACTAATCTCAATCAACTGACTTTCAATCAACTATACGTTTTATTTAAATGACGTAAATTTATTAAACAATAAAATATTTTTTTAGATTGGACCGCAGCATCCAGATGTTCAACATGTAGCAGTTTCACACCATGGCATTCGTCTATTAAAACGATTGACTAATGGCGATTTGTCTATTTTGGAAACAATCCCACTAGAAGATATTGTATCTGTCAACAACAGCAGAACAGGTATCTGCAGTTTGCAGGTTTTATCAGGTGTCCGACTTCCACTCCACACCAACCGAGCATCGCAACTCGCGGAAATGATTGGCAAATACGTCAGACTGGTAAGTCCTATATTTTTCTGTTAATAGTTGCTTAACCACTAAGTCTATCGTTGAGATATAAAAATATAAATCGTACAATATTATACATCGCAATAAAATAATCATTGTTTAATAATTATATTATTATTTTATATTATTTTCTTTAATAATATATTTTATAAATATTCCTATAACGTTCAAAAAACAGTTATATAAATTATAATGTGTAAATCATTTGAACGTACTTTCAAGATATTTTTATTAATAGTTTGATAAATGTAATGATTATCACTATACTGCTTTTTTACTTTTATTACTTTTGAAAGTAATATTAAATTTATTCACCAGTTTTAAGTTATTACTATTAATTTTGCACGTAAATCCATGACAAGTTCCTTCTTTTGTAATAGTGATGTGTTTTGTGTAAAGTTATTATTTATTTATATTCATATATATTTTATATTTATTTTACAAAGTTAAATTGACAGCTTTGACTCTGATGAAAGATATTATTTGACAATGTTATGTATTATGACTTTGATAATAACAATTAACTTGAGATGAAATATTCCAAAAACAAGCTCTGAAGATGTCAACACAAAGTTGACGAAACATTAGCTGATGACCTGAACGGGTATCATTTAACAACAAAAAGTCTTAAAAACCTAAATAAATAGTTTATTGATGTCCTATGGAT
>JABFQC010000465.1:0-27304 GCA_022817085.1 Psilanteris sp. ZL-2020
ATATCAAAATTAGTTAACAAATGTTTCTAATTTAAGTCAATAATAATACATAAATATGTTTGACTATTTCAGTCAAATCATTTATTTGTTCTAATACCAGCTAAACAATTTATCTATTTTAGAAAAACTGTACTATTAGTCAATTTTTTTTCCGTGTAACTAACAGAAGCAATGTAAAACTTTATTTTAGTAGAATATATATATATATTTTACCTAGTACATTTTAGTATAAATAATGAAATCAATTTTTTTATATATTTTATATTAACTATATTAATAATGAAAAAGTAAATATTCTAGGAGAAATTAAAATCTCCTAATAGCAAGAGTCAAATTTCAGTCTAAAAACGATGATTCAATCAACAAGAAGTATATAATAATAATATCTCATATATGATATAATTAAATTTATCCTTTAATTGTATATCTTAATAAATATTATGTATTTTAATTAAAAGAAAATATATGAAATATAATATGTGAAGTTTAACATTTTTTTTAAATAACAGTTTTATGCGGTAAATTATTTTATTATTTAAATATCATGGATGTTACAATTAAAGCTACAAAATAAGTTTTGCATTTATTATTATAACGTATATCCTTCTTTCCACATAATAGATAAGTAATTCCATAATGTCTTATTCTTAGAAATCAAATAAAAAGAATTATGTATAGATAGAAGAACACCAAGGCAGAGAATACGAAGTATACTATTAACAAGTACACTTATATTAAAAATTCTATTTTTGTACACGTAAGAATATGATCTTTAAATATTAAAATTAAGAGCATTGAAAAGAAACAGCAACTAAATCTAGACCAGTAATAGTTATCGAACGAAATATATGTTTCATACTATTTTATGAATATATTAAGTTTTAAAGATAAAATTATTTTTTTCGCAAATATTATTTATTTAACATCTTCATTTTCACATTATTGACTGAGTCATACGGTTTTACAGTAACTAAATTATGAACATTATATTGAAATTATTTTATAACGTCTTTATTTTTAATGCGCTTTAATATGTGTTTAATTTATTTTCATTGTAAGGTATTATAATACTAGAGTAATGCGTTACGTATTTTATGCAGACTGAAATTAATTATATATAATTTAGATTTAAGATTTTTTAAACTTGCTTTCATTTATTTCCAGTTAATAATAATATTATTATAGATCGTTTTCGTTTGTTTAGAACATACTATAATTCTTTAGGAATGTTCTAGTAAAAAGTTAAATTTTATCCAGATAACTTTTGACTGCTATAGTAATAGAAGAATTTCACAAGGTTATTCGAACAAATTTAAAAACCGACAGTATAAACACACCTCCCAACAAAGACGAAATTACGCCGAGTC
Organism: Psilanteris sp. ZL-2020; assembly: GCA_022817085.1. NCBI lineage: Eukaryota > Metazoa > Arthropoda > Insecta > Hymenoptera > Scelionidae > Psilanteris > Psilanteris sp. ZL-2020. The sequence continues at coordinate 1,368 of JABFQC010000465.1, forward strand.
GTGATAGCTACTTTTATTTTAGCTTCTCTCTAATAAGTGGATAACTAGTTAACAACTGGTGATTGAAGGTGTTTTTAGTAAAAAAAATTAATCTTTATTCCGATACTTTTGTGTAGCCATATTATAATTTAAGACTCAGCTTTAAATTGTTTATCTTGTTTGTTTGTAAAAACTGACAAATAATTAACAACGTATAATTATAATAATTATAATTGTAACGCCTAATTAAAATATCCTGTAAATGAAACCTCAAGAAACGTGCACACAACACACACTGTATATCGAATTTAATTTCCATTGTGCCGATGATAGTTTCAAATTGTTTACAAAACCATCAAACTGATGTCGATATTTGAATGAAACGGATTTCTTTGCAACACTGATGCATTTAGTGTCTTAAAAAATGCAGATAAATCGATAACCACTTGTTTATGACAAAACACAAAACAACGTACTTTGACGCGTTCCATTACAAAATTTGATACGTTTATGCATGACATAAATGAACACGCAGAATGTCATAATTTAAAGCAAAGCCGAGCTAAAAATACGTTCGCAAAAATACATACGCAAGCAGTTTAGCGGTAGAATAATTATTTGATGCAATTATGTTACGTATGTATGACAATTTATCAGCTGATTGATTTGCTTTGCCAGTTACGCGCAAACTCATATCACAGTTTCGTAATAATAAATGAATCAACAAAATGTCGTTAATTGCAACTAATAAACTGGTAATGACATTTTTAAAAGCGGACGCGGATTGACCCGATCAAACTGAAAGTCCCGGACGATTGGCGGCTTTTGATGCAATGCATCGAGTCGAGCTTAAGGGCGCCGCTTTTTCGCAAGTCGCGACCTCGCGGGTTCGCACCGCTCGCGAGCCTGAGCCAGCGGCCGCGCGCCCGAGACTTATAATTGACTGAAAAGCAAACGAAAGCAATAGCTGCGGCAGCGGTCGTGTTCCGTCTGATTCGCGGACGATCGCGGATTAAAGTGCCAGCACGAACAGCTGTTTGAAGTTTAAAGGCAAGGTCGCCACCGGTTGCGATGCGTGTGTCGGTGCGTACACGCGCGTGCATCCTTTTGCACGTGGCCGCACGCAAACACACGCAACAACGGTCGGCCGATAATTGTGCGAGTCGAGTGCACTGCACTCGTACGGGAGGTTCATACACATAACAACACCCGACCTTACTTCACAATCGCATGCGGCAACAGTCATATAGTTACTGTCACATGGTCATGCCACGCCAATGCACTATAGTTATGCAATCTACCGCGCGTCGTATGTGTTTTCATGGTCAAGGCTCTCTTTCTTATTACGCCAAGGGTATATATTATACACGGCGCGATACTCCTCAAGAATGGAATATGTGTTACGTTGGATCCGAGCCAATCGATCGTATGTTCGTGGCCTAACGTATGCACCGCCGTGTGCAGCGGCACTTTTTTATTTAACCTGGGACTCATTTCCAACTCCGGCACTTTCTTTGTGCGTCGACTCGGCATGCAAATTAAAACTATCCTCTACCCGTATATTTCATTGTTAAAAAGCCTAGAGCGACGTCTTAGGACGTAATGTAGCACGAAACTCATTCGATACGTACACCACGTTGCATTCCTTACATGACAGCTATTTTCCCTAGTCGAAATTTAACACTATTTTGACCCTAAAAATTTAGCTTCAAAATTGTTAAAGGTAAATAGTAATGTAGACTCTAATTTAAACCTCGAAACATCTAAAATTTCCCGTTTAGGTTAAAGAGATTGAAAATAGGTTTTAGATTTGATACTACAATTTTAACACTCCTTTCAAACTTTACAGCCTCTATTATTTTATTTGTTATGAATTTATTTTATTAAGATTATTAATTAATTCAAAGATGCTAAACCTATTAGTTTAAACTTTTAACAGTAGAAATTTACATATCTTAGCAAGAAATATAATATTTTATTATTCAAAATTATATTTTTGAAGTAGAAATTTTTGTGAATTTTGACATTCTGATACCATGATTATATACAGCTTCACTGGCTCAAAGTGACTGATAAACTACATGGACGACAACGAAGATTAAGGTAATACATTATAAATTGGCAGATCGTTAAATGGGTAGTGAATTCGAGAAGAATTTTAAATTACATACCGACAATTGAACTTAATGCACTGAAATTGGAAATCTTTTATACTTATAGAAATAATTGAACTCGAATTGAACAACAATAAAATTTCCATTTTTTATTAATACAACTGTATTCTGTGATTATATATATAAGTACAGTTCTATATATTCATAATTATTATACATGAAATATACGACAGATTTCATTTAAATTCGCTCAAGACATTTTAAAACAATTTTTTGTTTATTGTATTTTATATTACTAATATTTTACAATATTTAAATTGAGTTTTAAATTAATTATAGAGTTTATAGCGTTATCTGTATTTTATATATTTCAGTATGAATGTTATTTCATTATAGCGTGAATTGGTATTTTATATTGTTAATATAATATAATTATTAATTTCGTTACTATGGTAAACCAATTTTATTTAATTCTGAAAAAAATATGGAATACTGAGTTTGTAAACAAATTTTTAAAATATTTAAATCCGAAATTAATTTAACAAAAATTTGAAAAAATGTGATAGCTTTAATTTTTATATAATAATAATCTTAACTTTTATTTAATATAAAATTATATTTTATGTGTTGTATTTTTTAAGACTTTTAATAAAATTGTCTTAAATATAAACATTTCCAAAAAAAAGTCAAAAACCGCGTGTTCAATAACACAGTAGAAAGATGAGGTGTTCTTTAGGAAATGCTTTTGAATCTATTTGGCACACTAATAAGTTTTAATTTTAAACAAAATTTGAAACGTTCTATTTATACATATAAATAGAATGACACTTTTATATAAAGTTTTCTTTTGATTTAAGAAATTTTATATATCATATTTGAAAATGTCTGTGTTACTTAATGTTACATATAAACAAAATATGTAAAGATATGGAAAATATATTTGACATCTACATATGACGAACAGCATTTAAGAATGTATGAAACAAATTCTTCAGTTTATAAGTACATGTTTTCAGTTTTACGAGTTTCTTTTAATTTGTTTCTTGAAAAATGGCAATGCTATTTCTCTTCGCTGCGAGTTCAAATTTATTACAAGTATTTAAAGTCGCATAAAATCAAAATGGTAATTAAGCGAAAACATGATACATTGAAATTGGATCCAAGTTTACAATCTTGAAATGTAGTTTGACACAGAATTTGTTGAAAAATGAACGGTAAATAAAATGTATAGAAGTTTTGCAACTTTTATTTTTACGTGATAAATTATTGCAAATGTAAAGAAATTGTTATAATAAGACTATGGCTGTTATTATCATAAACAGATGAATGTTCACACCAAATTACATCAAATTGTCGCAAACAAATTTCAATAATTTGAAAGAACAACAAAGACGAGCACCTGGTAGATACAGTACGGAGATTCTTGCGAGATTTGTAAAGGAAATAGATGTTATTAGCATTACCTAACGATCTGATCTTTTACGTATCTTAGATCGTGAGACCACGCTATTACCTAAAACAATTCTTATGGCGCATCAACATTTATCTCCATCTTTAAATCAAATCTTTATTGCTCATTTTTCTTTTACAAGCTACATTATACTTTTTAATGACACTATATACAGTACTCGTGAATTGTTTTTAACAAACATATTTCTGTAACAATACAAAAGAGCGGTATAAAATTTAATTTATAACGTATAAACCGACATTAACACCACGAAGTTTCCAAATTTTGAATCGTAAATTTTGTTTTCGTAAAAAGTAATCTTGTCAACCAGTTTAGAAATCATTTTTCACCTTTACATCAATGTCGGCGACTTTAAATTATTGCTCGTATTTAAATATGTACATTATATGTATTATTCATAGAAGGCTTGAATTTACAATATTTTTTCACAAAAACTTTCCAAATATCGTCTAAGTGATGTCTTTTTTGAATTCGTGTTTTGCTATTTCAAGTAGCATGTAAAACGGTAAAATACAAATTTACGCGCGTAAATGCTCATTTATGCAAACAAATTCGTAAAGAATTTATACAAAACTTCGTTAATTTAGCTCCCTTAACGTATTATTTTAAATCGAAAGTTTTTCGACACAATAGCCTTGCTAACAAGTTCAATGTGCAAATGTAAGTTTTGTATTTCATCGTCAACATCCCCACGGAAATTTTACGGCATGCGGAAACGCTCACGAACACATATCCGCAAATGGTCTCTTGAACAGTTCACGCCGATCTACCGATCTTAATAGATTTGGCTTAATTTCACCGTTGCATGACCAGTCTATGTGTGTAGCACTGTATGAATAACTAAACAGGGCCGGATAGGGTTGGGCTTGGACACAAAGCTCTTCCTTTTACTCACATTATTATAATCAGATAAATAAACTTTCGGTATTTACTTGGAACGGTTAAATGATGAAATGCAAGCCGATAAACATCGATATATGATTTTCGTTTGACCATATCCGTTTCGGCGGATAAAATATATGTTATTTGTTGTTGTAGCCGAGTATAAATTTAGAGATGTGCAAATGATATGAATAATATAAAAGAACAGGGAGGAGTAATTTACAGAGCAGTTATTTGCGATGATAAATTAATTTTAATTAATTTGCTATTTTACATTTTCGAGCGGCGGTAAGTGTTTTTAGTTTTCGTCAAGGATGAATTATTTAAAAGGTTCCTGAACTCGTTGAGATAGTTTATTTTAAAATATATTAATTTGTTCTGTTATACTATACTATATAATATGCATCTCATATCATATAAGATTTACAAACCGATAGTGGTACCTACACTCTTAAAAAAAATTGACTTCTCCCAATGTTCGTGTTTGATTCGTTGTATTTCACTTCACTCAAATAATGCTCATTTGAATCAATCTAATATTGAGAATTGAGACAAAACATATGATTGATTTGTTATGAAAATTCACTTGAAGGAAGTCAGTTCGCGATTAACGTAAATGCGCAAATGATTTAGATGCTTCCCTCAATGTGCCCGTTAACCTAACCAAATATCAAGACTTTTTTTGACTTCCTTCAAGTGAATAAAGCTTACCTCTAATGAACATTTTTAAGAGTGTATATATATTAAATCGTTTAATTACTGAAATCATATTGAACGCAGAAAACGACCAGGCGATTGGAAAATCGTCATGGAATAATTCAGTAGGCCATCACGCATTAAAAGAATAACCATATATTTTGCCGGATAGATTATCGCTTAAAGGAGGTATCTGAATAACAAACGAACGCGTTTAGACGCACAAACGTTTCATATTTATAGCGCGATTCATTTGTTGATTCGTTGATTCAAAACCAAATCGTAAATCTGCCGTGTTGACATTGGCGATTTTTCGCATCGACCGGGACCTTTCTTTTCCTTTTCTCCCGTAAAACATTAAAATCGTTCGTCAAGATCTTAATTGGCTAGCAACCTTTCGAGAATCCCTAAGATTGAATTACGCGTGTGTAGACTGCGCCGTGAACGGAACTCAAAGTACCTTTCGTTACGGGAGTTTGCTTTACTCGTTTGTGTTGCGAACGATTCGTCTTCTCAGGAAAATTTATAGTGGCCTCTTATTCTTTCTCTCCCTCCCTTTCTTAAAATGCAAATGCATGCTCTTACGATTACTGTGTGCATGTCTGAAAATACTGGCTAACAGCATGTTTTCCTAAATGCGAATATTCATCTTTATTCGTTGGTTTAGTTACGTCAAACGAGTCGCAATATTTTTTCCGATCGTTTGGTTCTTCAGCACTGTTTAATCAAAATGTCGATTCGAATGATGTTTACAAAAACCATATAATAGACGACATCTAACTAGTCGAAGTAGTCAATGATATGAGTTTTGAATTTGTTTTTATATATATATATATATTTTATAAATTTGTATTTGTATATATATATATATATATATATATATATATATATTTGTGTATATTTAGACGACAAATATAATGTATGCAAAACATGCATTCGTTCCACTGCCACGAAACATGGTTAAGTTCGTATAAAACTTGTTAAAAGTAATAAAATCACAAAGACACTCGAATAAATTCTCAGAACAGCAAAACGAAATTCACTTGATAGAATCAGCTAAATATATTTGACGGTATTGGTGAAACGTCGTTAATAATGCATCGAACTGTCAACATATTTCAATCAATAAAATTAAATCCTCTTGTCTTATTTAGATATAATTTTGTAAGACATAAAACATCCGCGCGTATCAGATTTATATTGCCATACAAGTTAATTAGTATTAACTCACACATTCTAATCATGTTTATAAGCATTATTAAACCTAATCCAATTTCACAGATTCGTTAAATAGATGTAAAGATTCGTTTCAATGGTGATATAAATGTTTTGTTTTATTTCATACGAATGGATAAAGTAAAAAATGAACAAAATCTTGATATATATAAGAATTGTAAGGAAATAATTTACATTTTTAATGAATCTAACATGTCTATAAATATATTTCATAGTTTTTTTCAGGTTGAGACGATCATTATTTTAACTATCAGATTACACTATATAAAATATATATGATAACGTTGTAGATCATAAAACAAAGTATAACCTTATACCTTGAAAATAAACGCATATTACACCATGTTGAATTCAAATATTCAAATGACAAATGTAATATTAATTTTTTTTACTATTATAGTTGTTCACAAATCTCTTAGATTAATTATTATAGCAATAAAAATATATTAATGTATTCATTAAAAAAATTATGTAAAAGTGGAGATTTAAAACAAGCGGGTTATATGTATAAAGGTAAAATATTTATATACACCATGTTAAAAATTTATATACGGCAATTTATATATATTTAATATTAAATCTGTCAAAATTAATTCATTAAAAGCGGTTCCTTTAATTTAATCGAAAACGAAATTAAATATTTTAATAATTCGCTTCATATAAGCTAATTAATTATGTATTGTACTTTTTATAACATTTAACGTATATTAATAAAGTAAATTTCATATATAATATATGAACCTTTGCTTCAATTTCTTTTTCCATTTCATTAATAATTGTTGATAACTTTTACGAGTTATATATGTTATGTATTGACAAGCGTAAAAAACAATTAAATTGTATAATAATCCATTAATTTGAACATTTTAAACAACATATCATTTAAATGAAGGAAATACATACCATTATATATATATGGCGAATCAGTTTATTGCTTTATAATTAGCTTATATTTACTAATGTTCGCATAGAACATTAAAGTAGAATTATCCACAATAAAAATGCCGTGTAATACACCGGTACAACTGATGAAAAGACTAAAACTGACATAAATTTGTACACACGAATACGCCAACTCGAGAACTGGAACAATTACGTTTTATCAAATAATCGTGTGGAAATTGTAAGACAATAAAAATTAAAATCATGAAAACCGACTGCGACGTCGTGTTAGTGTGTTTTTGATGTACCTACGCAACGCATCTTACTGTAAGATACGGTTTTTTGCGGTGCACATGCACGTGCGTATACAATTCGCTCGCATAGCCATATCCACGTGTGTGTTCGCCACAGAGAGCGTATATTGGTAGCATCGGAGTTTGCTGATGATATAGCCGGCGCGGAGTTCATTGCTCTGATCGTGGACGAGGAAGAGGTAAGATAAAACCGCAAGAGAAGAGTAGGAGAGAAAGGGACGGAGTGAGCGAAGGAGAGAGAGAGAGAGAGAGAAGGAGCGAGAGGGAGGGTGGGAGGATCTCTGGTAAACGGACCGAGAGGAGGAAAAGAGGGGTACATCTCTTTATCGGGGAGAGACGGGCGTAACGGCTGCGAAGTCGTAGCAAAAGAAAAATAAAGACTTCATAATTCACGCGCGACTTCGACACGGAGTCGCCGAACGGTGGATCTCTTTTCCAATCAGGAAGTGCAAAAGTGTGAGTGCTTTATGCCGATAGTATGGAAACGATCTTAGAAACGATCCCACACGATTGATTATCGCGATAGCGTGCAATTGGCTCGTTAGTCGTACGCTTTTCATACCTCGTGGACGGTTCGTGAGGTCGTCCCGTAAAATCGCTGTCCGCTACAATATAGGGAATGAGGAAGCGGTAGTGCAAAAAAGTCAGTTCATCCAAGTTTTTCAACTTGTCTCGCGTGGACCACTGTAATAGGTGTAGCAATTTATCTCGTATCGGGGAAAAGTAACTTCAAACTTAAATATTGCCACGCGAATTTAATTAATCATTTTAGATACACGAGACGATAGTTTTGCTTCTTTCGTAAGTTTTTTTTTATTTGGAAACATATTTGTATATAACGATTCATATTTTTTATTTGATTTTTCAATTATTTTAAATGTTACCAATAGCATTTAACTTGAAGCAGATAATGTTGCATACATTTATATCGACTTATTGTATGTTATTCGTCACAGGTATTAGATACTTAGAACGAAGCTTTCGAATTAAGATTTAATAAAATCATTTTTCATCAAAAACTATAATATAAATATTATAACATAGTCGCTTAAACAATAATTTTTTTAAATTGTATGTTTTTTTTTTTTATAAAAATATTTACCGTTTATAAATTGTAATTATTATTATTATCTGATAATAATAATTGCATAATATCTTATTCTTTAAAAATAGTATATATGGCGTTATTCTGGGTGAACAACGTGTTTTATTATTTTGATTTTTTTTTAATATAGCTAAAAGACACAAATCCTAAAAAAGTGATATCATTGTATATGACATTTTATGGGGTCTTACGAAGCATTGCGTATCTCATTATGAAATATTACATAAAATTTTCTACGTCTAATAAAACTTCTTATACGCATTATAAACGGTTTAATAAAGATATGTTCTTTTTTCAAACGAATACTTTTACCTGTAAAATGATACGCAAATTTGTATTTACAATTTGAACTTAATTTGGTAACACTAAAATTCAAAATAATTGGAATAATATTGATTTTCGCATAAAAATAATCAATATTTTTAACATAGCAATTCAGCCTAGCACCTAAATAATTTCTGGTGCAAACCCTTTAACCGTATAATTTATAATCCCAGAAAACAACAATTTATTATCTCATTTTTATTACCCAACTTATATTTGTTAAATAACAAACTTGTTTCAATACTCTATTCACTTTCAGAGTTTCGCTACTACGCATTAAATAAGATATCACGTAAATAATAAAATGCATATTGTTTTGTCGAAACTTCTAAGCCGTTATTATGAAATTAAAAAGATGATAGCTGCGCTGTTTACATAAATTCGTCGTGATTTAGAACGGTAAAACTTGTGCAAAAATATCAACCTATATATAAGAATGAAAGTTGGAATGATCGCAATTACGTAAATGCGTGCGTTAGACAAGACTTTTAATATATTAGCCGCGTTTTCACACTATCGGAGCACTGCACACACACACACACACATTCGCTCCTCTTCTTACGAGCTTCGCGCACAAATCACTTCCGATGGAGTCCGGTCAGGAAGAAGACTTTTTCGAAAAGCGACTCGGCTGCCGTGAAAGCGCTATTAACGAAACAAAAATGAGCAGCGCGCGGTGCATGCATTCCGAATCCGAGCCACAAAAATTCGCCGGTTTTTACAGATTAATCCAATTAATTATGTAATGCACTTTCTTGATTTATATCCTAGCTTACATAAGCTTTAGAAACAGGTTTGTAAAGCGGCATAACGTGTCGGCCGATAGAAAAGAAGCGAAAAATATATATACGAAACCTGTTGCGAATCTATACAAAATTATGTAATAATGAAAAAATTAACAACTGGTTAATCTTTTCGAAGCATTGTTAGATTGTCATTAAAGATAATTCGAGAATATAAATGCGCGAGCCGAGGGATGCAATAAATACGAATAGTTATCAAGATAAAATAATTGCGGCGAACGTTCTAATAACAATCTTGTAATATTTGCCGTGATATTATAGAGGTGTTATCTGCGCGCGTGCAAACGCAAACGCAGACGCAAACTCGGGTCGAGCGGCGCGCGTTTTCGACGAAGAATAGCGCGGCGTTGGCGCGAACAAAAATCGTAATAGTCGCGTGTAATTTGATTAACATACGAACAGGCGAAAGCAAGACTTCGTGCGCGACAGTTGGCTCGGTCGCGCGTGCATTAACGCCGCGCGGTTCGTCACAGGCTGATATTTACGAGCGGCCGCAATCACATTCGTTAGGTATGCGCGATTGCGATGACCGCAAATAGCCAGTAGTCGTAGCGCCTAAACTCGTATTTGCACGATTTTTGCGATGCGCCGAACTGCGGGCTTCCCGTATGAAAATGCAAACGAGTGTCCCGCGGTGGAAGAAAACACGAACGCGATTCTCATTAATTTCCTCGCAGCACTCGTGATTTCTCGATGCAGTAAACCATTACGTTAAACATGCGATATTACATGCTGAATAATCTCGCAGTAAAGGCGCTCGCAGATGTTCCCGCGCGAGTAACGAAGCGAAATTATTGCCCCCCTCGTATAATATTCGCGATGCCGCTGGCACTGCGGGATGGTTTATCGCGTGTCATCGGCGACGAATTACTTCCGCGCAGTAGACTATGTAAAATTGGAAAATGTCGGATGTAAACGCACCAGCACGCCGGACATGGACGGGTGCAACGTACTTCGATCTATTATACGCGATAAAATCGTATTCGCGCCGACAATCGCGACTGTCCTTTTCGGAATCGTTTGTCGGCGCTTGGCTGCGCGGCCAACAATTGCCAACAAACCGATCCGTCGCTCGCGAATTAAGACATTCGACGCGCGCGTTTGCGCTTTTAGCCGCCGAAGCGGCCGTTCGGTTTGGTCATTCGGATCGGTAGTAATGCCCTTTGGCCACGCCCAATTTCGGCGAAACATCTTCTGCTCTCATTCCGGCCAGATGCCATTATTCGCAATTGATTCGTATTGATAATGACAAAAGGAGTATTGTGCCGTAATGTTCGCAACACGTTTGACCAGTCACCGGGATGGTTACGACAATTAATAAGAGGGCTAGAATTTATGTTTAATTTTTAAATTCGTTTGTCACGGGTCAAAAGTCAACATGATTTGCTGTTATCGGAGTGACGGTATATGACAGAAATAATAATAAGGAAAATACAAATATTAGAAGCACAATGACACTTTTACAACCAATTTGAAAGTTTTCCATTTTATACACAAACGATGCATAATATAAGAAATTTGCCAATTAGGGTGTACGTGTAACGTGTAAATGATATAGTACTCCAGAATAATGCGTGCATTAGAATTTGAATTATATGTATTTATATGCGTATATATACATTTCTAACATTTCGAAATCTTTATTTGAGTAATAAGTTAACTTTAAATTGATCAACAAATAAATCAAGTTGCGCTTTATTACCGTACCAATTTAAACGCATTTCATGACTTCTTATTATACATACAGGCTTTTGTATATTTATGAAAGCATATTTTGTAATTAAAATATTTTTATCATAAATAAACTTAACATTGACTTAACGTGTGAATTTAATTCTGATCATTCTTTTCTCCCTTTTATCTATTTACACTAATAAAAATTTTTGATTTTTTTCGATCACGCTTTTCAACACTTTTTTTCCCCTCAATATTAAACATTACACGGAAAAGTTGAGTAATTAATTGCGAACAAAAAACGACTCGTGCCATTAAAAAAAGAATTTCGTTCAGAATGACAGCGTTATAGGTATACATGAGCTGCGTTTATTACATATACACACTCATCAATTGATAGTCCAAGTCTGTCCATCCGCAATGCAAAAAAATGTATCTACCTCGTGTCGAGAAGGCAGCGCGAGAAAAAGTATATGCACAGGACGACCGAGAAAGAAAGAGACAAAGATAAAAATCCAATCATTTCGACCGGTTTTGCATCGCGCCGCCGAGGATAATGGAATACCGCGTCACTTTTTGCATGGTACACAGAATATTTCCTCCCTGTTAATACCCAAGCTAGCTCCTCTCTGCGTCAGGTACGTACATGCGTGAGCCTGACAAAAGGTGCTCCGGGGCCCGCGGGCCTCCTTGTCTTGTGCGCGTATCGAGAGTCAAGATATTACGATATCAACGTTGGCATTTCTCCGACTCAACAATAAAATCGCGCGGCAAAAAAGTTTCAACTACTTTCGGGTCACCCGTCGTTACAAAAGTGTCGACAACTGAATCAAAACGATTTCCGATCCAACTCGATTTTGCGACGCGTACCAGTAAATAGGGACGAACTACCAAATACGTATATCTTGTCTCGAATATTTGTCAGCCGTTTTTTTTTAATTGGCCATAAATTATTTAATATCCCAAGTTGAAATTTGTCAAGTAACTCGTGAGTTACTAGAAATTTTATATACAAAGCCTCTAGTAACACACGAGTTACTAGACAAATTTCTACTAGGGATGCAGCGACCTTTGCGACGTTTTGTTTTCTACGCAAACGCGTTTTTCCATCTTTCGTGCAAAAGGCACACTCAACGATAGAAAAGTAAAAGCTAATTGCCACCATGATCGATGCAAAACGTAAATTTTGTATTCAGTTATCCCGGCTATAAATAGCCCGAGCGGGGAACTGCGCGATACTTTGCCATGAGAAGCTTACAGTACGCAACCCCTCACGCATTCAACAAACGTTGAATGACTTTTAAACGGGGTTACGCAATCTTTCAGATTTAGTTTACTTTCGTCTGAGCCGATGCCACGCACGTAACATGACCGTGGCACTGAAGCAGCGTTACAAACTTTCTCGTGGCCTTCGGTTACACTGCGAAGACAAAAGACTTGCATTATCTTCATTAAAGAAGTTTAATGAATTCATTTGTGAATACCAATCGAACCCAACTGTATCTCGATTATGTCAATTGGATAACAGTTATTAAAATTAATCTTTCACTTTAAAGTCTGGTTCGTGCGTCCCTTTTCTCCAATCGAAAGCAAACAATACGTCGCTCTGACAGCATAATTAGTAAAAACGGAAACAAATATATATATATATAAAGCACAACCAATGCCTATTTATATACAATAAATGTAGTTTTAGAAGTCAATAGTACGTAATTTGACTGGTACGTATTTCATCTCGTGCAAATATATATATATATATATATAAAAGTATAATTTACGATGCAAGAAATATGAGTCGCATGAGTTAATAATAAATTATCGATTGCTCAAATTGAGCTGCAACAATCTGAAGCTAGAAATAGCGTCAACTACCGTACGATAAGATGCGTTATTCAGTTAAAATTGATTAGTTGTGCCAATAGAATGTTTGGTTCATAAACACAAATCGGTCGATTGTAAAACGGTTTTTCATTCATTAACGGCATCCACCGAAAATAATCAGTCGTCTTTGAATGCTCATTAACATCCAAACATCGCGCGCTATTAATTGAAACGAAATCACGCGAAAGGTTGTTTCCGCGCCCGGATTGTGCCCGCCGAGCGAACAAAATTGGATGTAAAAGAAAATCACGCTAAGTCGGCTTCGTTCCAGCATCAGTCGCTTTTATTCCCTTTTGGAAATTGGAGAACAGTGATCTTTTTTACGGCATTTTTACTGTTCCTTTCGACGAACGTTCTGGGGACTTTTTAACGCAAAATCTTTTCTCAAGCATTTCATCGTCGTAAAATTTATTTCCAGTCAGCACGTATATACATATACGCTTTACAGAAACATATAACTCGACTTGGAGACACGGTGCTTTCACTTCAGCGTGTAATTAGCGGACAGCTTTATTTGATTTAATCGCCGTTAATCATTTCCTCGGAACAGTAACACCCGCGCATTTACAACAGCGCGATAAAAAAAATATTGATCGGCCAATGCGCGTGTCCCGGTTAAATAATAAATTTTGTTTGAAATCGCGATTGTTAAAACGCGGAATAAATTACACCATTCGCGCGAAATTATGTAATAATTTCGAAACCGTGATTACCACTGGGTGAGTTGAAAAGCATTTGACTCCTCATTAGTGACGTACATTTTTATTGCATTAATCAAATGGTGGCTCGGATCAAAACGACCGTGCGAATTCGCGTTAGTCGATTGTTATTCGAAAATGATGAAAGAACATTTTCGTGCTATCACATATATGAGCTGCCAGTGGTTGTTAGTTGGAACGATCGCAGTCAACCATATCATATGCGTACACATGAATGAAACGCCCCAGGAACAGTGAAAGCCAATTGAACGCGAGAAAATACGATTTTTTTTTTTTTTTGATTTTTCAAAATATAATTTAAATATAGAAATTAACGGCGCTTTCGTAGCTGCGTTTGTAATGCAATTAGATCCATATTTTATCACCAGGCGAGTACCTCGATCTTTGTCCCGACTCGGTTTAATATTCCTTTTCAGTGACGTTTCTGTAGCACACTCCAAACTCACGTCTAGCCGCCATGATTAATTCGCAAAAGAACGAACAATCTGTTCGTGCGAGAATTCGTAATTCGTTGACAGTTCTTTCGAATGCCTGACGACTGGAACGCGCAATTTCGAATAAATCGCGACGAAAATCGAATGGTTTTAAGGATCTCGCGGATTGGAATTCAAAGTTTTAATCCTGCAATGGCAATCAGATATTGGCATCGGACGAGCCGCGCTGCGTGGTGAATGTCTAATTCAGACATCGACCTCCGCTTGGGTCCTCGACTTTTTCGGTTCTCTTGACTTGTAAAGAAGCTTATGACCTTGGCAACGAAAATTGCCAATCGTTTTATTCAGCTGAAATGTGCAAGTTGCATAAACCTTAAATTCGTCTAACTTTATTGAGCTGGCTTTTTGGTATTAATTCCGTATAATAAAGTAAAATTTTTGTCAACGGTCCAGGCGCCTTATCTTATCTGTCGATTGTACGCTATGGTAATTAAGTAATGGGTCAAATAATTAATTTTAAATTAATTAAATATATTATAAAATATAGACCGAACTAAGTATACGTAACACTTAACATATATTTTACAATTTCTTAACTTTCATATTTATTCTGCTAAATTACACGTTTGAATTTGAATCGATACATATATACTATATAACGAATTTACCTATAAACTGATAACCTATATATCGGCATATGGAAGTTATATACATAATTCTTAATAATAAAATTATATCAATTTCAAACTCATTACTAAGATCAACATATTATTTTAAATAACAAGTTTTTCGACATTATTAATTGAAGAAAAACAAAAACAAGAATAAAATATAATATATATTGAATATTTTATTTGTAAAAGAATAAACTGAGAAACGTGTGTTTTTAATTAAATGAAATTAATTAAACAAAAAAATTTTCATTTAAATATTTCAATAATATATATCAAATTTAAACTTCTAATAAATCATACTTTTTATATTAGTGAACAAATTGAATTGCATTTAATTATACAATGCTGCATATATTGCATAGTAGTTACGCATGTTATAAGATATATACTCCAGTCAATATGCGTATTGAGATGGGTAGTATTTTATCTTTGATTATGATTGTTATAAAATTTGTGAAAAGAAGTTAAACATTATTTTCAAACAAAACTTGTACGTTAAAACATTTAATTTCTGATAAAGAAGTGAATTAAATAATATTTCGGATAACTATACAAATATTAAAAACAATCATTTACATATCATTATATGCATATGTTATGCATATATGTTATATACAGAATACAGTATAGGTACGTGAGTTCCGTAAAATAATATATTCAACGAAATTTTAAATTAATATTCACTTTGTCTCGTTCATTATCAATTATGCAAGTTATTGATATAAATAAATGATAAATTTAATTTGGAATATAATTTATGTCAAACAATCCAAGTACATAAAAAAGTTGTTAAAAAGCGCGCTTAAACAATTTCGCTTATACATTCGTAAGCGATTAAGTCCTTTCTTTGCGACAAATCGTGAGGCTGTCTTAGCATAACAACCATTATAATTCGCAATGACCGGCACAGGGCTCTTCGCGCCGATAGTTAATAATACACAGGTAGATATCTCGCGAATCAAAATGGCGACTGGAACGCCGTGCCACGAGAGTTGCAAAAGGAAATGAAAGGCGAATGATTTCGCTGACTATAGTTCGCTCGACGGTGAGTTCGTCCGAGTGAAATGTCAGCTCGTTGCGGTGTTTGTGAGTGCGACAAAGAAAGGAAACGTGGAAAAAAGAGAAAAGGAGGAAGAAACGAGGGGCAGAAGGAGTTCCGACGAGCCAGCCAGAGATATCAAGTTTATTATTTCTTGACGTGTAAAGAGCGAGAACTGAAGATCGATATACAAGACACGCACGTGAAACGAACAAAAATTTTAACTATGTTACATAATGGATAAAGAATTAAATTGTAAAAGAAATAACAGCCTAGGAATAATGCATTTTTTTAGAATTACTATCGAGCAATGAAAAAAGTGTTATGCCCTCTGCATCGTTTTGAATTTTAATCTACCGAACAATTGCACGCCTTCGAATTGGTATTAATTGTTATGTTTTCTTACATTTTTTTTAATATAGAACTTTTATTTCTTCGGGCGTGCGGAAGATATACATATACTGTTGTTGCACATAAAAAATAGCGCCATCTTAGCTAATAGCTAATAAAGTGTTTGCAATAAAACATCCAAAACAGCAACCAGACACATGCCAGATTTGCAAATGTGTTCTGCGTATTTATATCGAAATTCATGTTTCGCGTAAATTTATTAACAAATTAATATATATGTAATTACATAAGTGAAAATAAACATTAAAAATGTGGTGATTATAACGATTATATGTAAATGTATTCTTATGTTAATTTAATTCCAAAATATTTAAAATCAATACCAAAAGTAATCTACAGTTGATAAAGCGAAAATTAATATTTGCTTATAAAATTAATAATTTGGCAATAAAAAGTGCATTAAATTTTGAAAGTACTCATGTTAAAAGTAAGAAATATTTTTCATGCTCAAATAATGCAGATAACATTGCGTGTAATATATATTTCATAACATTTTTCACTTTAAAGAAAGAATAATAAAATACATACAACACATATAATAAAATCGCAATGCTATGAACTATGATTCATAATTACATAACCGTTCGTAATAATCAAATACTTATTAATATTGCATAAATGTGAAATTCATTGTTTCAAGTAAATTGTAAGAATAATTTAGAAATCTTTCTTCAACCCATAATAATACTATAGTCACATATAAATAAGTTAATTAATATTAAAATTGGGATCAAAATACAATTTTCTTCAATATTTTATTATTTGTTTAAATATTTATTAATTATCTTATTATAATGTATTAAATTACCTTATTTTTATATACATTTTATATTTATATTATTTAATTTTAAAGAGTTTTATTTTTGCCAGTGTATACAGACGGATGATGAGTGTATATACACTAAAGTCGTGAAATAAATACATAATTATTCGTTTAATTTATTTTCATCTAATTTTTATCCATCTAATTGAAAAAAGAATCTCAAAGTTTGCTATTTACAAAGAATTTTGACATTACTTGCCTACTCACTAAAATCGTTATTATCAAAATGTGTTACATAATTGATAGATGAAATTGTTCTATATGAAAAATAACTTTAGAACATACACATATGATATTGCTTGAGACCTGTCAAAATACTATTTTACATGACAGTGATACATCATGCGCAAATGTCTACTATGAAAATGAATGGCACAATGAAAAAAATCTTTCATTTATTATTTGACTTGCTTGGCATATTTTTAATCATTATTAAAAAGTAAAAATATAATAAAAATCGGAAAAAAATTATCCCATAATAACGAGTAATTAATAAATGTAATTATTATATCAAACGATTCATAAATAACAGTATAACGTAGAAAAAGTTTTTAATATATATAAATAGACTGTTTTATTGATCAAAATATTTTTAAGAGTATTTAGGTTGTAATGATATTATCTAAATTTTCATTAAAGTTAACATAACTCCACTAACAATCAGTTTACTCATTGCATAATAGTTCCTTTCTCTTATAGTGCGAATCTTACGAAGTACAAATATTACGAAATATTCTTCCACGTTCTGTTCCGTGTATAGCAAAGGGTTTAATTCGAAACAAAACTCATGCTGCCAATGATTACATATAAATTAGATTCGTGTAATGAAATGAAAAAAATCAAACATATACAATTACTAATAGTATATCGTAATAAACATTATAAATTAATATCATTTATCTATAGTTTGTCGCTTCGGTAATTTAAGAATCTTCGATGCATTAGAGACTCTGCATCACATGTACATAGTTGTATATAAATATAACTTCTACGCTGGAACATTTAAACTTTTCTATATATTTTTATGGTATTTTGCATCTACTAGTGTGTTTATTTACGGACGGTGTATTTACGTCACTAAAAAATATTGAAAATTTAATCAGAATTGAAGATATGTATAACTATATATTGTTGAATTGCAAAGTTAAATGTACCTATATGATAATAATAATAATAATAATAATAATAATAATAATAATATAATAATAATAATCGATTTTCTGTATCATATAAGAAAGAAAAAGATGTTGAGGTTAAGTTATTTGCAATACTATATAGCAAAAAGTCTGCTTATCGTAAGAGTATGCAAATGTTAAAATACTATTGAGATAATTTCTAGCGATTTTATGTTAATGTAAAATTTAGTTGGTATCTATATACGTCCATAAAGATGCATTTTATGCAAATACATTAACATACGCTAACAAAATAATATTTATAAAAGACAGATATATTTATATTGACCAAAAAGCATTTTGCATGACAAATAATAGATATAATTGAATATGAAGTACTGATTAAACAAGAAAAGTATATTTGATATAACAGCATTTTTTTAAAATATAAAACTTTGTGCAGCGAATAAAAAGTTGTTTATAAACAAGCAAATAAATTAGCGCATATTTATTATACGCAACACGCGAAAATGTTATGAAATTAATAACCACGAAACGCGCATTCTAAATATTTTGCATGGAACGCAAGCATACGTTCGAAGGTGCGTTTGAGCTTTAAGTAAAATAGGTAAATTGATTCAAACTGAATGATTATTCTCGTCGAACGTTAATCAGTGAATGTTATTATTAGAGTGCATAAAAAATACTTAAAATGAAAGCGGCAAACTAATTGCGCAATAAGATTACTTGATATAATTATTCAATACTTTTATTCGACTCATTACGAAAGCATTTTTTTGATATACACTAGAAGCAACGCTCGTTTCATGGTTGCACGTAATTTCTCGATCTCGACGAGAAGTCGCTTAATTATACTGCAATCGAATTAAAGCTGAAATGATGAACGTTTTGCGATAAAACGAGATCGTCTCGAAATTGAATGATTGTCATTTAGGGCTTGATAATCGGAAACTTGAAAGGAAAAGCTGAAATTCGGTCCGGGCTGAAAAGTGTGAAGAAGTAAGAAAAGAGAGAGAAAAAAACAAACCTTGTTTAACGACGATACCAGAAGGCACTTGAATGATCGGTAAACTGTTATTGGTCGGATTGACCGGCAGATTAGCGGGTGTTCCAGGTGGGGGCGAAGCGCTTGCGCTGCCTACCGAACCCGGTTCACCAAATCCCTGTGTACTGTTCTCTTCCGGGCCGTCGAAAAAGCTCAGATTGAATTCACTTCCGGCGTCGAAAGACACTTCCGGCGTAAGGGTGTCCGGCGCTGGCGCGCTACCCAGACCCGCCGTAAGAGACTGATCGATTTTGAAAACATCCATTGTACGACGCGTCTGGTGAACTCGTCCAACACCGGGTCACCATTCGCGGCCAAGTTCGCCACTCGCCCAATAACAACGGCGTTATTCAAACGGGCCGCGAGCTCGCGCAAAAGTCGATTGATCGCGATCGAAAATGGCGCAACTTGAGGCCGTCTCCTTGTTCGATCGTTGGTACCGTTATCGGCCGGTTTTGGTTCACGCGCGGAACAGTTTCAACCCATTCTTTTGCGAGCACGCAGTGTCACGAGCGCCGCTTCATCCACGACTGCGACTCTTAAGGGCTACGTTTTTTTCTGGTCACGTCGAAACTCGGCTCACTGTTGACATTCGGCAATCGATCCCGCCGACTCGACTTGCGATCCATCGCTGAAATTAAACCGTGTTACTCGCACAGCCACCTTTCGTGTCACGCGCGTTGCGTCATGTTTCTCCCTCGCCTCGATAACCGTTTAGCATGCGTGCGATCGGAAAGTCGACGTTCCTTCGACGTTCGTTAAGCGTCGTTAAACTTCGATTTTGGCCAACGGAACGGGGCAGATAAGCCATTCATTGCGCTCGGGGTATTTTATTCGGGGAAAAGCAAACTTTTGTCACACAAGTCACGCAATCGAACGGCAATTGACGTTACGGCGCTATTTTTCATTTTGCGGCTTTTATCCGTCCGGACGAATAGCGGCGTTTCGGGCTTTCGAAATTCACACGCACCGAGCATAACTCGTTCTTTGATCAAGCTCCGCGTTACTCGTCCTATAATTAAGCCTGGCAAAAGTATCAGGTTTTCGCACAACGCGTTAGACCTCGGCGCAACTATTATGACTAAGAGGATGCGGCTGCGTTGTCTTACGTTTGCGAACATTTTTCAAGATAAATACGCAGGAGACACGAGGAAAGGAGAGAAAAAATGGGCGAGAAAAATACGAGGAGGAGAGTGAGAAAAAGTGAATGTCATTGCCGTAATCTTCGGACGTTGACTTCCTTCTGACTCGTTCCCCCACCCGGTGCACACTTAGCCCCACTCCTCCGCGACCGATCCCTTCCTCTTATTTATATACGCCCCACCACTGCCCGCACATATCCCATCTGATCATCCTCATTTATACTTTTCGCATTTTTTCCCAACATTTTTCCACTCGGAGCAAGACTTTCCCGACCCGTTGTCGTCCGATCGTAATTTATATTCTTGCCTTTTTGCTCACTTTTCATCCTTTTATATTCTTAGAACCGAGATTTGCTTGAATTAAGACATCATTTTTAGAACAAGACTGAAATATTAACAGATCGTTGATATTTTCGACTATTTTCAAATACAATCCGAGTTTCAAGTTAAAGAATAAAAGATTCGCGATTGGTTTAAATGACAGATTTCAGTCAACGGGATCATTGGACTCAGTCGAATGAATACAGCGAGTCGGCCCTTTTGCGGTACAAATTACTTTCCGTAAAGCCGAACAATTCCGCCGTATCTACATTAGATACGTACTTGGTACAAACGGGTGTTATCTGAAGCAATGCAGAAATAAAAAATGGCAAAAAAGTTTAATGAACCGATCGCGCACGGACTCGTGTAATTATAAAAGGGTGATTTATCGTCTGGAATTGTTGGAGAACAATTTACATTAATTGAATAAAGCAGTATTTCTTTGGCGAGACCAGCGCAGGACGTTTCTCAACGCGAGGGTCATTTGTCTCGTGCGACGCCTGCCTGGTTCCGCGTTCCGTGTACGTCACAAGTCAGTGCGTTCACCTTGTCGGATATTATCAAAATGTTACAAAATGTTGGTCGTCGCGAGTCGCGCTAATTCGGTGGAAAATGTTTTCGCCGAGGCGCAACAAGTGGGGGATTTCAACCGATTCCGATTTTGGCATTTGTTGGCCCGTAATCGCAGTTTAACTAGCGAGCGCGGCGACGCGGCCGAACCGATCAAGTTTTCGATTTTTCAACTCTGGCGCGCAGAGCGAGGTCCGATCGAAAGGAACGTCGTCTTATCCGTGCCGACCGCGACCATGTTTAATTACCTGTGCCGGTCGCTCGCGTTCGCTCAGGTCTTGACGACGTTTCGATCGGCAATTGTAAGCTCGAGATAAGACAATCCGGCTGAAAGCAACATCGTGTCCAGACTCCCACTGGCTATCGATCACCTTTCTCTTTTCTTCGGCATATCGGCGCGGCTTTGTCGGGACACTTTTATCGGCAGGACCTCGCGCGCTCCCGGGTCCGTCAACTTTTCATTTCACTAACAAACCGCCGTCACTGAACCAACGCTCGGGGCTCGCTCGCGGCGCGACTCAGCCCTCGAGGTCGAGCACGAGGTAGCGCGGGTCGAACGATCGGTAAAGCCGAGTGTGATCCATCACCGAGTCACGTGTTACGCTGTTGACAGGCGACGCGTCGGGCGGTTGCGGATCGGCCGCACGTGGACCAAGCGTCCGCGCGAGATTCGCGTGCGTGAGTGCGGTTCCTGGTCGCGTTTGAAAAGCCAAGTCGCGCGAATGCTCGGCTTACCTGCGAGATAAGTAAAACCGGCGCTCGACGTGTTACGGCATTGCAATTCGCGCGGCGAGGCAAAGCCAAAGGGACGCGCGCCGGTGGGGGAAAGCGCTTCGCGAGGGGAGAGCGCAGAAGTAGGGGGTTCCCCGATGAACCCAACTTGGGGTTTCGACTGGAAAAAGCCGGGAAGCCGCGCGGGAGGGACGCGCCGAGTGGACCAACTGGATTCACCAGCGGCCGCAGTTCATTGACCGACAAGTGCCGAGCGGGCCCGAACAACCAGCGCGCTCCTTGCCGAGGCATCGCCGCGAGCGCGCCTATCCTCAAACAGATTTTGTACGCCACTTCGCGGCTCTTTACCAGCGCGATCGAGTCCCGCGTGCCGCGGGCGGCCACGAGCTGCACGCGGCCCGACCGGGACGCGTCGCCTCGTCCGGAGACATCGGTAGCTTCGCTCAATAATCGCTTTGTTTGTTTTCCCGCTCGATCCCGCAAGATACGTCGTCACGCGACCATTCAGAGTTGAGCTTTTCTCAATGCTTCGGCAGGTCGAGAGCTTATGATTACTGCTAACGACCGGCGAATACACATGTTCCGCGGCGAGAAACCTTTTTTTCTTTCTTTATTCCCTCTTTCTCTCCTCGCCCCGCGACAGGGATTTAAGGACAATCGTTGTTCAAGGATAAAGTATAATCGTGAATAAAACAACCACTTCTGCACTTGACATTATTTCACCAATTATGTGTCACGTTCAATCGAAACTGAGTGTCAAGTTAAGCGTGAAAGTGATAACCGTATTCCATATTACTCAAAACATTTCTATTATCTTGGAAAGATATTTATTCAGAATTGAAATTAAACATACGTGGCGCGCGACTGTAATGAATGTTTATGCGTCAAACGAGTTAAACAAACTGAAGTCGCTGGCGTTTAAGAAATCGAACTGAACTCGTTTACAAAAATGCACGCGATTGGCTATTTTGCGGCCGTTATATTTTAAACGATATTCCAATATTTAAAGAATATCACTAAAACGATGATTAATAGCTGAAGCTGTTTCCGCCTTCCTATCTGCATCGACGAATATTATTAAAATGGCCAAAGTTTATACTATTCGGGATTAATCTACGCTCCCTTTAGCTGGGACATTTTGTCGCAAAATAAAAATATAATATAGGAGTTTGCTCGTTGGCATTATCATTTAAAGTGCGCCAACATATATATGCACACCGGGGTATACAATTCCGCAAAATGTACGGTTACCCAGTTAAAATAATTATGATATTTATTACTGATGGGGGAATTAAATATGAGATTAACAGAATCCATTAGTCTCTGAACTTGTTAATTACATTCTTACGCAATAAATTAGCCATAACAAAGTGGAAATTAATATTTTTATTTCCAACTCGCGAAAAGCAAGACGGAAATAACAAAGTTTGGAGTCACGCTATCTTGTTTGAGTTTATAAATTTAATCAAATTGTTTGCAACAAACTTATGAAATGATCTAAATACAATAGCCGAACAAAATTGGCTCACCGATAAAAAAAACCCGAAAATATTATGATTAAGTATCTCAATATGCTATAATTTCCTGGACTGTTAAATGCTGTTCAGTTAGCCGTATAAAAGAATTCGGGATCATAATAATTTGGAAAAACTGCGTTCACGGCTGGTTAATACTTTGAACAAATACCCGTTTAATTATGTGTAAACGAAACACACGAAGGTGCAATTTATGCTGACCAAGACTGCTCTGAATGAAATCGAGGAATCAGATATGTGTTGTTTACTGAAAGTTCATATTGACAAGGATGCCCAGAACGGAGCGTACGCGCAAAAAAGGGATGAAGCCCCGCATATATGAGACTGTCGACTAACACTGCGATCACACGGCACAGTACACTTGTCGGGAAAGGAGATGTGCTGCTCAGAGTAATGAACTTAGGAAACCGGTTACATACACTTATATATATATGTACACGTAGGTTTTGCAAAAATACTTATGTTACGCCGCAGACTTGGCGAAAAACGTAACTGATTGGCAGCGCGTGTGGCCGGAATGCTAAATGCCAAAACTGTCACACTCCACATGCCAATCGATTAAAATCACAAATTGTTTCTCGAATAGTTACGCCCCAAAACTCACGATACTGTTTTGACTTAAAAACTGTCTATATAATAGTTTTTTAATTTATCCCCTTAGTTCGTTTTATTTAATAGATCTGTTTGAGTTTGAGTTTTCCATCGTGGGAAAATACAGATATCATGTTTTAATGAGTAATTCATGCACTGTTTTAATATCAGAGTTAATCAATTTATATTTTATTTACGTTTTGATATCCAAATCACTGAAATATATTATATTAAATGTTTGCTGTTTTATCTGCTTCCCCTCCGCCTTTTTCCCACATTATATAAATCACTTTCAGGCATTTCGAACGTACTTATCGATACAAATTATTGAAATAAAAAAAATAATAGTATTAATAGTGGCCGTGCTAGATGTAATTTTTAAATATAAATAACCGTAATAACGACAAACATATTATAAAAAAATAATTTGCCAATGTGAATTATATAGATATAAAAACTTGTTCAAATCATTAAATGCTTTTAATTATATCATACTGAATTCAATATTTATTTTAAAAATATCAGACTTTCATTTTAAAATGCCTGTTCAACAGGACATGCTATTCGTAAGAATACCGATTTGACTATATACTTCCATGTACTACTGATTTTCATGATAAAATTATCTTTGTAACTATAATTAGCAAACTCTTTAATTATATAAACACGGTAATGTGTTTAGTAATAATTATCTCTTTTTAATAATCAATTTACACACAGAATTTAAACGCATGAAAATAATAGTTTTTAATAATTTCTTAACTATATAAACGAAAAAATCTTCTTTTTATAATATATAATACTAATATAATAATTAATACGTAATTTATAAATTAATCTATATCTTTATCATCAATCGGTACGATCAAAAAGCGAAAATGTATAAAGAAAAAGCGTACATTAAGAATTATTACATAATCAATAATAAGTTTGCATGTTTATCGTATGCTTTGTTGCGATTTTTATAATGAAAATTAATTTGATTTATGTAATCAGATTTAGAATTAATTATTTATAAAATGTGTATGTTTATTTTGTATGCTTAATTAAATAAAATAAAATATTAATGATTATGAAAGAAATTGCGTTTAATCGTTTACTTTCTTTATAATTCCGGTTACTAAATTTTACAATATATAAATTTTAAAAATGGTACAATGTAAACCCATGAACTGCATATTCTTTTGAAGTAGTTTATAGGGATATATACTTAATAATTGATTAATTAATGTTTAAATTTCAAATTATCAGATTTATGTTATGAAAGTAATATATACTGGAGCACTCAAATTTAAAATATAATTGTATGTAATTTATATTTTATTTTATATAATATATAAGTTTGATTTGTTAAATTAAAATGAATACATTTGACCATATAATAGCGTAAACATTGTACTACAT
>JABFQC010000466.1:0-27298 GCA_022817085.1 Psilanteris sp. ZL-2020
GACACATAATAATAAAATGAAATATCTTTTTGAACAAAAAAAAGTCGTATATTGACGTATAAAATTTGATGCGCTTTAATAAATGTATAATAACGTAAAAATGAAAAATAAACTAAATAATGTAATAAATAAGACGTTTTAATCAAAATTCAAAAAAGAGATTTATTGGAGACTTAAATTTTGCAATGTTACAAGTTTACAGTAAAATTTGCATTATATAAAGTATTATCTATTGATACTTAAAGGGGCTTAAATTGTTTAAGCTGTAATTTAAGTTTTAAGCTAAATTGCATAGTACATTAGGAAGACACTGGATTTATAATTCAATTTAAAATTATAATAAAAATTGTAGAAATAAAGTCATTGAACTATTAAAAGTAAATTAACGACAATTTATGAGAAAATTGTCTCTCAATCTTTGTCATTAAACCACGCGTTTGAAGGTTAGATAAAACAATTCCACTACATATCTAATATCTGCTATTTAAACACAAAATTCGATCTGATCCTTCCCCGCAAATTAATTTCGTCTGATCATTCGATTTGTTGCCAAAAACAATTAAATTGTAAGTAATTTTTCCCAATAAAGTATCAGCTCGTTACCTCGGGCGAACACGTTTTATGAGGTAATACGTTATTCATATTTTATATATACGAAATTTGTAAAGCTTAGGGCTTTAGAAAATGTCTCTATATTGAATAATGTAAGTCGCGCTTAAATGGTTTTTGATTGATACCACGTACCGAATTAGTTCGAACCACACAAATTTGAATCAATACTACAACATTCAAATTCTGTCGTTTTTATTCACCTTGTGGATTAGTTGGTAATTATATTTCACCGCTCATACATCCTATTAAATTATCAAATTATTAATAGAAAGTTTAAAACCGCTTATCGCGAATCGAAGTTATAATATGACTTTACATCACGGAGGTTTGTGAGAACGGTACGACCCTAAGGACACACACCGTAACATATTATAGTAACGGTGTTCGACCAGAGCAATGCTTGTCTTTCACGAAATGGTGCATTTGTCATTATTATCTGCGCAGCATCCACGTGCGCATCGTACACGACCGACCGGTAGCATAGATCAAGTAATACCCTCTCTGGGTAAAGAGATCTTGTTGGGTTAAGATTCAGCATTGTGTAGGACTCTTTATAACTATAATAAAAACAACCATCACGTTGACGCTTAACAAGACCTCTAATGCGAAGCGATTTTTAGACTCGATCTAATTATAATACGTGTAACTCGATTGGCGGCAAAAAATTGTTTTACATTTAATTCGATACCTGATGATAACGCATCAAATTATAAGCCCGAGGTTGAGAAGCGTTTTAAAAAATTAAAAAATGATCACAATTATCAAAAAGTTAATTCGCTTTTTATTTGTTTTTATCGTGTACCATTACGCGGAATTAAAATTATTAATTGGGTATCACGTTCTTTAAGTTTTAAAAAGTAAATTTATTTTACCACAATTATCGTTCATTATACGGCTCTTAATGCAAGCCTTAATTGATATAAATGATTTGAGGTAAAAACATATATTAGGATTTTTCAGATTAAAGATAAAGAAGCTGCATTTTATTGACAGTGGTGGTCAGTTTTTATCATTCGCATTCCTGTTTCGTGATATGCACGACTAGCTAAGCTCGAAGTTTCATCTAGAATGAAAAAAGTCTTAGAAAAAGAAAAGAGCGCAGTCGAATGCTGTTAATGGTTCAGTGAGATGGTCGCGTGCGGACAAGAAGGAATGTCGTGTTTTGTCATGTAAACACGAAAGATTCTCACACCAGATGCGCTAACGTTACCATTTCATGTCATCTTCTAACATACTATTGTCGTGTTCTTCATGTTCATGTAATTTCCTATGATACATATGTAAGCTCCGAGGCATCTATCAGAATGTTTTTTTCCTTTCCAGAATCAAAAACTGAATTTTGTGACACTGCTTCACAAATGGATAAAAATGAAGAAATGTGTACTGTACAGTTATAAGTATTAATAAATGGACTATAAAAAAATCTGCAACACGGCTTGGAACAATTTTTCATACTGTTAAAATATAATCGTTTTTTGTATCGGTATAATAAAACTCAATTAAAAATAACGATGAATATGAAAATACACTTTTTCGTTTTCCAAAATTGCTATCTCATTCCTCAAATTTCTGGAATCATTAATCTATTATTCAAACGTGAACGTATACTTTTAGTCCTAACGTCTCTCTAAATAATAGAAAAATACTCACACAAATAAACCATGGTACAAGCTTTAATCAAACAACATTCGAACTTGAAGTACTAACTTAAATGCTCAGCGTCCTAAATTCACGAGAAAATGTATTTTTCTCTAGACTAGTTCGTAACTATACCAATTTAACGTAATTTACAAGTCATAATAAAATAGTACCATATACATATATATACCAATAAATATACCCACAACTAGAGTAATATAACTACTTGTAACCATTAATTAACATAGTACCACTTAATTAATTGATTGCGTTGTCTAATTAATATAGCTTAGCAACTTCTTTCCGTCGGTCGATATAATTAATCACTAACTAATTACCGCAATAAAATTTATTTATATATAAATTAACATCCATAACGATTTTATCGTTCGCTCGCGTATTCAAAAACAACATCAGGATTCGAAAAACTTATTCCCCGCGGCAGTATCAGATTTTGCATACTACAAATGTTTGCGCGGAAGAAAGAGCCGTGCTTTTTATCCGTACACCTAAACAACTGAACGATTAACATTGATTTTGTGATTGGTAAACGCGTACATCTGAAGAGTCGCGAACGGAAGCAATCTCGGTACGGCTCGTCGACCTTACAGGTGCTAATGGCCGCGCAAGATTTGGTTTAACCGTTTCAACGATGGGTAGTTTAGATTCTCGGGCGCTCATTTCCGCGATTGCGAAGGTGCACGTACTTGCGACTCAGAAGCAGATAGTTCACCTCGAACGAGGAGGAATCGGCCAAACGTCAGCCGATCGCGTGCTAATTGCCGGTGCAGCGTGTTTGCGCCGTGTTCGCATTGCACCCGTCGGGGTCAAGTCCTTTCACCGCAACTTCGAAAAGTAACCACTAACGCCTGGCTGGCTGCTGTTACACGAACGTCGCCACCTCGTTGACCGTACGATTCTTACAAACACAAACAAACTACCGATAATCGACGTCGAAATATTTACCGCGGGTGATAACTCGATCGCCGTCAGCCGGGCATCGCGAAAAATCCCGACAATTGCTGTCGCTCCAATTCGCGGTCCCCTGCTGGGCAAGTACGCGTTACATGCGCGCTAAATGCGCTGAGGCAATTAACGGTACATTGTTGTATATATATGTATATATATATAGGCGCAGGCTAACAAAAATGCCGTCGATTTCGATTTAACCGAACTGTGATTAGTTTTCGTGGATATCCATAAATATAATTGTAACATAAAGTATGAATTAATTTATAATCGCGTGTGTATTAATGTACACGAATTTGTTCGTGCTTTTAACACTTCGAGCTTTGTGTTTATTTATAACAGGGAGAGTATTTTTATTCGTATTTATATATGGAACATTCAAGTATTTATATATTATTCGTCCGTTTCGACTAATTTGCCACTAAATTCCGAAATAAAATATGTTAATAAAATATTAAACGCGCTGAATTAAACCGCAGCTAATATCCATAAAATATAGACGACTAACCTAGTTTTTTTGTTGTTATCGTGAAGTATTGATATTGAGTGTTATGCATGTGCATTAACCTTCCATGTTTGTTCACAACGACACTTCGGCCGTTCGCCACCTTAACGCCAACATCGGCGCACGAGACTCCGTGCCCCGTTATTCGGCATCGTCGATACGATACGAAGCGATACTCCACTGAATAAGAAATTCGATAAAAATGCTCCTACCTTTCCTCCATAGCCGACAAACACAATGACATTCTAAATCGCACAACCTCGATTCTAAACTTGTACACAGACGTAACGGAGTCGATGCACAATCCGAACAAACTAGCGTCACAACGTATCACGATCGCGATCAATTTTAATACATTTACAATAATTTTACGATCGTCGAATTTGAATTTATTAATACAATTGTACATTATTTCCGGTTATTGCTCGCGAAATCAGTTACTAATGGTGCACGGAGTATATATATTTTGAACGCGTACGTGAATTATTCGCGACGCCGACAATTGTTTCGTATTACAAAGACTCGTGTGTAACGCGCGATTGGTGCAGTTTTATTGCGAAACGGATTAATAATTAAAAATATTGCAAGAAGAGTCGGTTGCTGTATAAAAAACGTAAACATAAAACGCGTCTACTCAAACGCGATTAAAATAATATGCTTACAATTACAGTTTCAATACAGATATTAACAAGCGTCAACAACGAATCGGACAAAATGTTCGTTGCAAATGCAATAAGATCGTGTTACCTCGCGGGCATTTCGCTCAGAACTGACGTATTAATTGCACTTTGGACTAGTGCAAATACGAGCGCGATTTTTGCTAAAGGAAATTTCGGTCTAAGTTAATAACGTTAATTAAGCAATAATTGCGTTGATCCCGCATCGCGCGATACAGGTATTGAATTAACGAATTTAAGCCCGCGTTAAAAGCCGAAAAATTAATGATCCCCCGCTGATGACTGAAACGCACTTTACGTCCCCGTTTACGCATTATCACATATTTAATTTATAGTTTTTGCGCGCGCAATTTATTCCGCGCACTCGTTTAATTTCGTAATAAAAATGCAAATATTGATAGTAATCACGAGTTTCGCGTAATTCCTGTTGCGGAGAACGTAATTTTATTAGCATCTGATTTTTGTACCGAAAGACTTTGGTAAAACATCATTTCCATTCTTTGACGGGTTTCTTGAAAATTCAATTACAAGGCAAATAATCGGGGCACGGTGTAAGTTCCAAATTGGCTAACAACCCTCCTGTTTACTGTTTGCAAGAAAAAACTTAAGCGCAGACCGCAAAGTAAACGGAAAAAGTTGCTGCTCGTCGTAGTAAAAGTAATTCCGTACTGGCCGCGGTTCGGAACTCGCGATCCTGCGAGAAACGTTTGACGGGCGCTACTGCGAAACACGAAACAGCGGATCCGAATCGTATTCCGGCCGATTTGTCGTCCGCTCGAACAAAGTATGATACAACTAATGACGCAAACTTGGCGCAAATGCAGTCAATCTGCATTTTGCGGAACGCTCACTCTCGTTGTACGCCGTTTATCCTCGCTTCGCCGGATACTTTCTAAAGTCTCATATTCCTTGCAAAATCCCACCTGAGGCGCAAAACAAGTGTTGCGCGGTTCGAATCTCACAGACGGAATACGAACTTGATATCAGTCCAAACTATCTGCGCCGTGCATGCTCTTCATCAAAACACGCAACAAACTTGAATGCGCTATCTCGACTGTCCGAAAGCGGAGTGTACGTGTTATCGCTGTTATAGGGTTCGAAATAACGATTTCCTCTTCCGTTGTGTGATCGGCGAGACGCGCACATTATTTGCGATCATAACGGCCGCGTAAGAAATCAAAACACTAATTGTTTCGCGGACTCGAATCGGCGAGTGCAGATATCGATCTCGATTCAGGCGTTACACGAATTAAGTAATAATTGATGGCGCATTTATGACGCCGAGTCGCATTAGCGCGCTGATTTAGCGTGCAACGTGGCTAAAAGTAATAGTAACAAAACTGAACAAGAACGGACGAGGCTGCGAAAAAATGTAGCTCCGTTACTCGGTGCAAATTTTTAGCTCAACACCTACGTACAACCGGTGCCTGCAGTGTCTTTAGCTAGGCCAACTTCTTGCGATAAAACGAGACAACTTTTAATTGCAACAAAGTGCCTCTTACGTCACCGTGACCCGCAGACCGTGAACCCGGCGATCCGTTTCCTTCGAGGCAGCGTTCAAGTGGGTGTCAACCGGACTAATTATCGTTGCCTGACCGTATCTCGAATGCCAAATGGCTCTTCCTCGTGAGAGCCCGATATCTTGTTGCGCCAGGAGAAAGGTTAGATAGGGAGAAAGGAGAATGAAGAGATGCTAAAATAATGAGAAGACATAAAATACAGGGTTAAGCAGGGGTCAGAGAGATTGGTCTTTGCAGAGACGATCCTATCATCGACTAACGGGTCCGGCAAAACTTTCGAGATCGTGATGCATCACCGTCGTCCCACGTCGATCACGATCTCGCCACGTTCTTGTCTTCGGTTGCTATTATTTTTCGCGCTATTGTGACAAAAATACGACTTACGAGTCGGCTTTTTCAGCCACTCCGCTACGGAATTTCCTGTCTGCCTTGATTAAACCATGAACGCACCGCTATGCTTTTTACAACCGTCTTTCTCAATGAACGAGGAGGCTCTTAGGCTTCGGATGCGGAAGTGCATTCCGCAAATCATATTCCCCCCGGAAAAAAGACCTTCTGCCTACACGCCACAAAAACCGAAGGAAAACTAATTACTGTCTTCGGAGCTTTGTGACGGTTCGCCATACCTCTGACGTTCACGTGCAAAATTTTACTCGCAGCTTATTAAATTAAATATACACGTTCATTTTGTAATTGCAAAAGCTTGACTAACTAAAACTGCCTTTAAATTTAGCTCATTTTTCAATTCGCCTCGTGAAAACTGTAATTTGTTTGCCGCGTTTCTTTGAAAACGCATCCGCGCAACGCTTCGCTTCGGAACGTTTGCGAGTTCGATAATAGGAATACAAATTCGCTCGGTTATTCTTAAATCAAAAGTCATCCGCGAATTATTTATATATTAGCTCCGATATAGTAATGATATTTAAAACTGTATTGCTTGTGGATATTCGTAAGGCAAGTCATGTATTAATTTGTCATTAAAGGCAGTGCAATTAAAAAATACATTTTTCAAATTACGACGATACAAATTACACTTTTTGCGCCCGAGTCACATAGACTCGCGAAAGAAAAAGCTTAATGAACGCGAAAAAGCGCAAGGTTAAAAACAGCCTCCGGTACAACATTCGTTCCATCATCGAGATAATCATTTTCGTTTAGTTCGCCGAACTGTAACAAATGGCACGATCCCTCGATTATTCGAGTGTTTTTATTTTAAATTTTTAACGATTTGCTATGCATTAATAACGTTTCTGTAAAGCACTTTACACCGAAAGACTGTCGTGTGCGTGAATTCAATCATATTGCGAAATTCGCCGAGTCGTCATTTGACTACGAATGCCAAGTCACCGTCACTGTTTCATCATGTACATTTTTGTTCGAAAATAAGCGTGAAAAAGTCAAACACTCTCTCATACTTTTTCCCACAAATGAAATCATGTAAATCATCAACCATACTGTGGGATTTATGCAAAAACAGTATTTATTGCTCAATTTCATTTGAATGTTATCTTTCAATTCGGAACGTTGGCATTCGTTAAATCGATGTTTTAGCATCGACTTTTTATCCGCGTTTCGTGTATTCTTCATAATTAGTGTGGAGGAATTGCATTAGTTACACCACTTTTTTTTTCGCAACAAACGACCTTTGAAACTCGTCGAGTTATGTTCACAGAAAATGAATAATCAATTTAAAATAAAATCGACTTTCATCATTGGCTTCAAAATGAACTTATTCGCAACAAATAACTTCCTTTGATACTTTGCGCTCAACGATGATTGGATGTTTTGATGTCAGTTCCAAAGATGTATTCTGTTCGAGTCATGAACTCTTTTCATTCGCCGTGCATGTTTACTTCGCTCGAAATAACCGTCGGTACTTTTATCACTCTCACTCGTAAGCACGACAATAGTTGATGCGTAATGATTTTGCTGTTCCATTTGGTACCATAAATCTTGTTCACCCGTTGACACGCGGGGTTGTTTAAAATTTCATTTCCGTGCCGGTTTATTTGCAGCGCGTGGAATTAGAATTTTAAAAACGATATTACGTGCTCCTGCCGAGACAAAAGGAATCGCATTCTCGGAAACTACACGGTAACGGTTACTTTTATTAATTCCATTACTTTATTAGTTCAGAAAAAGATGGTTCCGGCTGGAATAAATCATCAGTTAGCAGTATAAAATTAATGCTCGTAGGCGCTTCCTGCTTTGTGCGTGGTACGTATGTTTCCGTTACGGTGATTTTTCTCACATCATTTAGTGAACAGTTATGAGGTCTCCTTGAGACAGATGACGTTCGTTCACACTGAGGTCAGTGCTCAGGTGACGATCTTAGTATCTAACGGCAAAACTATCGTGATCGTGACTCTCTGCTTCGGAACGTCTTACAAAGGAAGACACGAAGCTTGTCCGGAATCGCAGCATCTGACGGATCCGGCGAAACAAAATTTGTACCTTCCCAAGGTCCCGTCTGCGAGCGAGCGCGAGCCCGCGCGTAGTATACGAGGGTCGCGTGTGCCGGCGCCGTTCGCGTCAAGGTCAAAGTGTGAGGGGATTGACGCCAAACGAAATTGCGAAACGGCGCTCGAATTAATTATGAACAACCTATTAGTCCCCTTAATTAATGCGCCTGACCCGTGAACACTACGCGCGTACAGTTCGCATTAATTGCACCCCGGAAGATTCAATTAGTGCGTTTCTCATTACACTTACTTATACCTATATCCATTATTCATGAGTGGCAGTTCTTGCCGACAATGCGCATGATCCTCACAATTAAACCATCAAATTCGGCCAAACCGGTCGTCGGGTAAACAGCCGTACCCCAACTGTTGAACCAGTTTCAATTTTATGCCAGCTTCCGTTTACGCGCGGTCGTAAATTGCGATTCAAAAACGTGCCCAATAACAATTTTAGTAACTAAGGGCGGATAAAATTTTATTCCTCCACCGAAGCGCTACCGACTGCGTTGTCATTTTATGCAACGAGCAGATAAAGATAAGAATACAAGCGAGAGAAACGCTGAAGCTAGAGACAAAACAATGGCAAATTAACATTAAAGATGATATTACACACCGAGGTGGCCAAGTGTGTGTATGTATCAGTCTACTTCACTGCTAAGCCAACAAAGCTAAAGCGTAAAGTGAGCGTTTCCACGTCTGCGCTGCGAGTAATCGCGCCGTAATATAACTATAGCGCCACAACTGCTGCGCGATAACCGAGAACTCGGTTTAATATGAGCCACGGATATCCATTTATAACGCAGATCCAATTAAAAATCCTGTCATCTTCTCGCAGCCCGAAGACTGCATATTGATTCGTCAAATTGGTACATCTTGCTTGTACAACAAATAAAAGCTTTTATCATCACATCATATCTCATTTCACGTATATTGCATCTTATTCAATTGTGTATTCATTTATGCTCCCTTGTTTGCTCGCATCACTGCCGCAAGATCCACTATCTTCGTCTTGTAATTTGAAGTTGTTCAGGCGCCCGGGAGAATCGCCCCGCCCGTCGATCTTTGCACTTATTCGCGAGACTCGTTATGTTTTAATGTTCTCAGCGTACATCAGCGAATGCAAAACGCAAAAACGTTTGTAATAGCAATTTATCCTGCGATATATGTGTTCATAACACTTTAAAATCCCGGCGGCACTATTGGCATTATGATTTATGGCCGCGCCGACGAAGAGTTAACTGAAAATATTGGTTCCTAATACAGCATGACCCTGCTTAAGGTGATTCATTTGCGCATTGTTCAGAAAAATTTTAACAATTTTGCGTTGATCCGTTACTCCGTTTCCATAATTCACCAGCGTTGCGATCAGTTTCGCTGCGTGGATAAATAATCTCACACCCGGAGATGTTTATTTTAAACCAATTTTGAGACGCAAATGGAATTCAAGGGACGCGTCAAAAAGCTACCGCGTGGCCTTGTTCGTGGCGGAATTTCTTCCAGGCAACGCCCTTCTACATAATCATGATATGACGATTCACGAGCGGCATACGAAAAATGTCCTCATGAATAACAATATGTGTTACAATCAAGTCGAATTTTTTGTGTCACTTAATATGGACGCCAAATAAGTTAACTCCGCCGCGCGTCTAAGGCGTTTCCATTTAGCTTCTGTTAAGAAATTCCTGCATTTTTTGCCACCGTACATCACAACCGCGGACATCTGCCGGGTTTTGAACACAAATACCCAATTCGGCATTCCATCGGATGATACAATAACGA
Source organism: Psilanteris sp. ZL-2020 (assembly GCA_022817085.1). Classification (NCBI taxonomy): domain Eukaryota; kingdom Metazoa; phylum Arthropoda; class Insecta; order Hymenoptera; family Scelionidae; genus Psilanteris; species Psilanteris sp. ZL-2020. Next base: position 10,163 of record JABFQC010000466.1, read on the forward strand.
ATGTTCACCGAAGCAAATAAATTTGAAATTGTAATTAATCATGCAACGAAAAATAATGATACTGTTATTTGTTCCTTGAACGATGCTATTTAAGATATCGTATACTCGTATTTGTCTAATAGAATGATTATGTCATAACTTGCATACAAGGAAGTGTAACAAGATCGGATTATGAGATACTATGCGCGGAAAGTAAAAGTCGTAACGTAGATCTTTACTTGCGTTTTTAAACAACCATTTTAATATCGCAACATCCATAGCCTGCAATTTATAGACAAATGTTATGCACACTTTTTCAGCTTGCATCTCACTTTACACCGTAAAATTGTGTTAAAAGTAAAGTGTGTTATTAACATTGTAAATTTCATTTTCAATTAGGTAAATGAAAAAGTAAAGTGCTTTGTGGGGATGACAAAAGTATTCATTAGATTGGTCAAATGAAAATACAATGAATTTGTGTGATTTTTTTCCCCGAGTCGGGAAACGCTAAAATATTCACTGAATTCATTACTCGTAATTTTGTTATGTATAGTGTTTGTTGTTTTTTTATTCAAATTCGCGAGCGTCCCTCTGTGGCTGACAAGAAATTAAATTTTCGACCAAGTTGAATGCAAACTTCAACAAAGTCAATGAACAATGTCCCGTTTCTAGAATCTCACAATTGTCGTGAGAATAAATCGATAAGCAAACTTACGTTCAGTTATAACACTTAGTTAGATAACGAAAACAAAAATTTAAGTCCATCGTTTAAGGTGCAAGCACGATTCCGCTCGGAGTATCCGCGCGAACTTCATTAAGGTTATTAAGTACTTGTTTATTCATAGATTTATAAAATGCACATCTATTTCGAGGATTAGGACACATAACGATATTTATCTGACGCAAATACGAAAACCGTACTTATCAGTGTCCCATTTGCGAAATAAATAAAAGTTTTGATACCAAATTGTTGAGAAAGACGACGCGCTGATTGTCCAGTTATATTCGCGGGCTTAAAAAGTGTGAAATTGCAATGCACGAACGTCAAAATTTTAGCAATTAAAATTAGTAAGCTGTTCTATTATGATTGAGAAATTTGAAAAGTCAACACCATTGTTGACTTTGATAATTGGAACGGTGCACAGAAATAGAAGCAAATTATGAACTCTGTTACATAAGAGTGACATGACACGATCTTGATAATGACGATATCATTAATAACAATGACGCCGACAACGTAATACTTTACACAGATACAGTTAATGGGACGCTGCTCGTAATCGCAGTTTGTGTTAAACAATAACAAAACGGCTCCAAAAGTGAGCGTTTTGAATTCCCAATCGAGCGTTTGGGATGGAACTAGGAAGTGAGTCGTTTGTAGCTTAGATTTACACAATACCTAATTAGATTTTGATCGAGGCTAAGACAGAGAGAAAATTAGTCATCGCTTGAAAAAGCATCGGACTTACCAGGATTGCTGTCGGCATTTGAGCTGAAGAGGACGCAGAGGCCGGTCTCGTAGTTAACTGCCTGGCAGGAATCATTGGCCTGACAGGTCTCCAGGCAATCCGTGAGCATCAAGCTGCCAGGTATAGACTCAAGCATGTTCGTTGGCGCCGTGAACACGTATCCGGTGACCAGCTCGAAGCCCACCATTTCCGGGTCGCACTCATCCGCGCCAGCCGAGGGCCCGGTGTAGTCCGGCCCCGACACGCCCGATGGCTCGGACACTGCCCCGGCTAAGAGGTTCGCCTCAAGGACGAACACAAGGACGAATACTCGAAAGCAAAAAAGCCCGGACGTCGCGCCCCAATTTACGCACAATCTCTTCATTATTTTAAATTGCCAATCTCTTTGTTAAATCTGAAACAATCCGCAAATTTAATTCCATTACTTTACAGAATTATATTTAATAAATCTTATTCGATTTGTCAAAGGATCTTAAATTGTTCAAACATAATTGTTAATTGTGTTTTATTATGTTTTTACTTGTGTATAACGAAACAACACACCCTTGAGTGAAATATTTTTGCTCCTTTTATTACTTCCAGATCCTATTTCTTGTATCTCGGATTTTCTACTTATAGAAAACAGAATACATTTCATTTCAATTATATTCTCGAAGTATATAATTGAATGAGTATAATATTCAAATAAAGTTTCATAATAACCTGTTTAACGTTTCGGAAAGTAATTTGAATTACAAATCATAAGCTTTCGTTCAGTACATTTTTACTACTGTATAAAGTGTCAAGATGAATCATTGAATTCATACCCTGCACTATATTCATCATTTTTTACTCAAGTTTTCTTATTAAGACAGAACATATGTTTCATATTATTTTAAAAGATCCACTTCTAACAATAGTATATAAAACTCGTATAAATACTCTTTTTCATTGCGTATAAAATATTGGATTATTATTTCATAAAATAATGTCATTCAACTATAATAAATACGTTTTATCTGTAATAAAGTAATATTATAATATATTATTTAATCAACGTTATTACTTTATTCTTTGACTTTTCATTTATACTTATAAAATTTGTATGTAATTATCTCATCAATTATATTTATTTTTGTTATCATATTCCCGTGTATTTCAAAGAAATATATAGTATGAATACATATATAATATATATGGATTACAAATTTTTAATTCAACTAAACATTGAATTCGTTTATAAATATATAATTTATATAGATATTTTTTACACGGAGAAAAATGTTATATTAAAAATGACTATAATTTATGGTATTTCAGGGATTTGGAACTAAATATTTCTAAAATTATTATACATCTTCTATATATAATACAATATCTTCTAGATAAATTAGCTATATTTTATAAGACAAATTTCTATAAAGTATAGTTATTTCTATCATACTAATCATGATATCCTTATAAAACTGTAAGTATGGTATTTTATAATGTAACTTTTTTCTACGTGTATATATATACTTATATCATATATACTTTACGCTATAAACTACAGTCATATTCAGAATGACATATAAAACATTATTTGTTTAATACATCTATCCCGTTTAAAGTTATATTTAATATTAATTTTAGATTAAATAATATCTACAGTCTTACGATCCTTTGAATGATTTCATGTTATAAAAAGTAAAATATTTCTTTGTATCGATTAAATTAATTTGCTGCATATAATTTAAAATTTATTTAACATGAATCAAAAGACATTTAAATAAATGATATAAATAATTTTGTTAATTGAATATTTTATAATAACTACAAAAGTTATTTAAAAATTTGAGATGTACATACTATAATTATATTAAGATTAAAAAAATACCAATTTTTTAAGCTATACAATATCTTTTCAGTTTTATAATCATAGCATATAATGTTCATAGGATTTTTACTGTAATGCTTATTGTTATGTAAAGTGATTACAAGTTAAAACATAGCTTTAAATATGTTTTATTTCTCTATTATACGGTTTATATTCTTATATGTTTGTAAAAATACTAGATATTAAATTATATATATATATATATATATATATATATATATATATATATAATATATCAAATGTTTGCCTTATTTTATTAACGAAAATTATTATTGTGCAATTATAATTACTTATTATAAAACATATTTATAATAAACAGAAAATTTACCATTATTTATTCTCATAACATCAAGGCCATTAATTTAACTTAAGGTAATATTATTATTATTGAAAAGATACAAAATTATATGTTCGCAACATCTATTAACAGAATTGATTGAGTAAAAAAGATAGCATTTAAAATATTAATTAATATTAATACAAACTCATAGAAATTAATGAAAATAAAATTAAGCATAAAATTATTATAATTGTAAAATGGGATGAACATATATAGTGCGTTAATAATGTTACTATATATAATATATTATTAACTTGCTACAAGTAACTTTGAAGAACTCTTATTTGAGAGAATATCTTTATTCAAATTTACTCATTACTACATTATGGAACATAAATTACAATAAATTACTACTTAAATCATTAATTTGGAATCATAAGAGACGAAATCATAATATTTACTGTTTGTAACAAAAAAAGTACATTTTTTCATAGAAAAATACTACTTTATCTTGATATATTACTTTTAAAAACATTAAATATTAAGCTTTTTCTTTTATGATTTAAAATTAATGATATAAATAGTACTTTTTTGTAATTTATTTCTCTCATTTTACCATTAACAAAAAAGAACAATATGTCTATTTTGAAAATATATAACAATTTAGTAAATTGAAATATCAGAATTCTTTTTGGATTATATTACAACATCAGGAAATTCTTTCAAATAATCCCTTACTCATTATACAACATCATTTTCTAACAACTGTTATGATATTATTTTGTCGTTGACTATGTGATTCGTTTTAAATTGACATATTTATTTGAGTTGATGTTTAGGATATATCAGTATTAAATGAAATAGATTTATACAGATACTAGTTCCTATTTGCCGAAGTTTGTTAATTTCCTGATTTCCACATAGACCATTGACCCAAAAATAAATATAATTCATTGTGTATCATTAAAGCTATCGAATATTATTCAAATTTGGTAACGAACTTTCACAATTTAAGTAAATCATCGATTTGTTTTGTTTAAGTATTCACTAGATTGTATTTGGATTTAAAAGAATGAACCGATTAATTAAATTTAAATTAAAATTCTGTTTTGTAAAACAGGAATCTTATCAATGAAAAGTTAAACTGTATTTTTTTCAAACGTGTTTAAATGTACTTTTTTCAATAAGCACATTTTACATATTAATTCTTGCCCAATTTTAAGTTTAATATGAAAAATATATGTATATAAATCACCCATAAAATTAATTCTATTAAATGCATGTTCAATAATATTAATTAGAGGAATATAATAATATATGATGGTCTAAATACTAAAATATTCTAATTTAATGTAGATCGTATTTTAAATTGATTTTTACTTCATTTGTGTTACAGTTTAATTTAAGTTTTAACCGGTTTCCAACACTACACGGAATATATTATATTTAAATCAAAACTGACTTACAATTCAACTTTTTGCACACAACGAGTAAGACTAAATATTTGTATTTGAATATATAACAGTTCTGCATAAACGTGAGATCATTATTATGTATCATTAATTTATTCTGGAGGTCTATAGATATATTTATACATTTATAATAACAATAATTTTTAAATAAGATTTGCACTTGCATTTGAAACACAAAAAATCAATATAATTATAAATATTACACCAGTCCGGAGGAGATCGTGCCCGTTAAAATAATGAACGTTTTCGCAAATAAATTGAGTAAATAAAAAATCAATACCTAATGTGACAGATTTACAATGGCTTTGTCAATTGTAAGATGGGTTGCAGTGTTTTTAATATGGAATGAAATATGCTACAGATTTTTTTAAATACCATGTTCACTTAGTTACCGTTGATTTTATTCGTGTCAGTCGCGTGCTTCCGCTCGTTTCAGTAACGGTTGTTTCGACTTATATCTTTATAAACTCAATAACGACTTTTAAATCGAAGTGAAACATTCATTGCGCATATTTAGCTACATTTATGAGCTCCATTTGTCAAAAATTCAATTATCGATATGAAATTTTATGCTCTTTTTAAGTGCAACTTGCGAGACAAGTTAATAACATACGTTATTTGTTTCTTTGATGTATTTTATTCACTGAATTGCAGTTTTTATATTATTTCATTATCGTATGATTTGATCAAAAATAAAATAAAGTTTATTAATTTCATCAATGGAATTATATCTCGCATGCTTTCGGATTCTAATGAACCATAGATGTATAAATGAAAGAAAGCGTAAAACGATTAATTTTATATTATAATAAGATTTTAAAATGTATAAGCTTTAACTGAAATGCGGATTACAAGTTCATTTCAATTTTTATTTATTATTTATACGCGGAATACATAATGCGTTACATTTAGAATGACTTATGTTAATTTTTTTAATTAAATATAACTTGGCTTTAAATTTAATAGTTATGTAGTTATTGTAGTACAATGCCTAATTTGTGTATAAATATAAAAAACTTTGAATTTTGAAAAAAGAATAACTAATTTTTAGTAATAGATAAATAGCGTATTATATTATACTAAAACATATCAGTTGTAAATTTTATTATACTAATCATTATAATATATTTAATATTAACAATAGAATGATTATTAGTCATTACAATCAAATAAACGGTACATAATTTAATATGATATTTTAATATGAATTTATGTATATGTTTGTAAATGAAAATTGTAAATCTGGTAAATTGAATTTATATGTAGCATATATTATATATATATATATATATGAACTCGGATTAAAAAATTTAATTAACGACATATTGGGATATTGTAAAGAAATATTTTAATAAAACGTACTTCCTATTTTGAGACCAAGAATGTACACGTCTCAAAAAAATGAACCATTTTATTTAATCTCACTGCTTGTTTTACATTTCGTTTTTTCATTTATCATTTTATTTTGATTATATATAAATGAAACTAAAATGCATATTTGACGACCATTTTTAGAATTATTAGAATTACAAGATTTATTGATTTAATATGCATTCAATCAAATAGATTCCTCAATATTATTATATATTCCTAATTGAATAATTGAATATTATTGTTATACATGGTTGAATCATTTATTACAATGTGGTTTAAAATTTATTTTGCGACATGATAATTATCTTTTCGATTTTAGACGAAACCGATAACCGATTATCCCTTCACAAGATTTGTTTGTCATTTTTAAAGCAAATATTTTTGTGGTCATCAACGCGAACGTACCAAAGAAGGTATTATTTTTTATACATTTGAATAATTATAGTATTGCCGAAATAATATTATCATATTTGTATGTTATTCTGTAATTCTATAAGAGCATTAAATTTGATTATGATCTTTAAACATTTATTAATAAATTCGTATTATTGGTTCGTGAAAGCTTAATACGCTGTAAATTTCGACTGACCATTTAACCGAAAACATATATTATTGTCTTTATGAATGTTGAATTTATAATATAATAATAACAACAAATAAAGACAATTTGAGCGTCAGTGACATAATGTGACAACCCTCCGTAGCACTTTACTTGGTGCATTAATTTAGCGCAAAGAAAATAAAATGACCTTCCATGCGGTTAATTTGCTTATTACCACACAATGTCGCACCTAGAACGTGACACCGTGGTCATTAAAACACAAACGCCCGATACAAAATGAAATTCGCGTCACTCGAAAATGCGTGCGAACTTTTATGATACCGTTGAATGAAAAATTTGAATTGTAAAGGAGGGCCGAGCTGTTGACGGCTGGGTTGTCCCTCTGGTTCCAAACTCTTCACTACTACCGAAGCACATAATTTGCTTTATGATGGCGCGCGCGCGACTGAACACACCTGATTGAGATGACTGGTGACGTTATGGTTGACAGAAGCACCTGTCAATGTCGTGCAACGTCGCCAGCGACGACGGGAATGCAGATAGCTAGGATGCTTCCCGCTGGAATTTCCAGTTTATGTTTAAAGATGCACTATGAAAATTCCACCCGAGCAAGTACAAAACGTCACTTCCGACGTCGTCAAAAAATAACCGGAATGACGAGCGAAGGGCAACCAAATTCGCCGGAGACCGAAAAAGGGCGCGTCGAAAATAATTGCGATCGACACTCGCGTACACCAAAATAAAGGTTCACCAACGGACGCGACCTTCGGCTGGCATCGACAAAGGCACCGGCGACGCTCCGACGACGGTCAGATAACTTCAGTCCGACGTTAATTCGAGCCCACACCTGGCGGTGGGTCTTCTTCGAGCGACCGACGACGTCTGAAGGGACTCGCTGCGAAGATGTACCTATGGAGGACAGAACGGTACGCACGAACCCCGATCGCCTACTCTACGACACGCTCGCGAACTGCCGGTTTTCAATCGCCGAGCCGATCCTGCCTAGGATTTGTTCTCTCTCGATCCCACTATGCGAGCCCAACTACCCTCTCTCTTAAGGCCCCGTTCCGTTCTGGGCCCCGCTCCAACATCCCCACCGATCGACGCTTCCCCTCTCTAGGCCGCGTGCATTCCCAACCGAGTCTTCCCATTTTCTATCCTTTTGCCCTTTTTCCATTTCTTTTTCACGCGCGCGATTTGTCGTAGAAAAAGTAGCCACGCAGGCGTGAACCAGCTGTATCGCTCGCACGATTTTACCTGCCATTATGCTTTACGCACGGTTTGATACTTACCCTTGCCAGACGCCGATTCGGCCAAACTTTTGTTTCGGTTATCGAATTCGCGTCGGACACGGCACTTGGTCTCGTAAGGTCTCGGCGTCGATGTTCCGCGCTAAACTTCCAGTACGAGCGCTGCGACGTGGTGTTCAACTTTGTACGAATTTCAACGTTTAATGTACGCTTTGCTGCGTGCGTTTCTCTTCAATGAGTGTGAATAAGACGGATGTACAACAAGTGAACTTGCGAGTGAATCGTAATAGAGAGGATGTTTTGCAGGCGCCAGATTGACTCGATGCTAATCATGTTTAGTAACGTATCGAGTGAGAACAAAATGCAATCAAAGTTGTTATTAGAAAAAAGCTCTGGGATTCGCTTGGAGCGGCTGTAAAGTATTGCCGCGTTCGAGACGAGGGTGACGGTTCGTTTGTATAATCTAAACTGCATTTGCGGTGTACGTTTCGATTGTTAACTGCGCAAGTTTTCCCTCGGAATGTTTATTTCGCTAAAAAGTAACTCGGTTCAGCGTTTCTAGCACTTGACTAAAATAAACAAATAGGTTTGTTTCAGATTGTGTATGTATGTTTAGAATTAAATGGTATTTGGATGATTTTAATTGCGCTTGTGAAATTATATTTCTAGAATCGGTTGGCGTATATTTTTATTGTTCAACGTGCATCAGTCGTACATTACACGATTGGGTGAGACGTGTAATGAGTGGATATCAAATATAATATGCTTCCTTAACTATCATATTATTTTTTGTTAGTTGCAATGTCTTATTGTAAAGTAAACAAAATACTTTATGTGATTATTCACGAGAAAAATCGATTAATTTTTTAACACTCTCAAGCAAGCAAATATTAGAAATAACTATCCAATTTGCGATATATAATGATGTTATTTGTTTAAACTTATTAGATTTTAAATTTTATTATAAAAAAGATTGTATTCAAATATACTTTCGTCGGTAAACAATTACTTATTTAAATAAAATTTTATTCATTCATAAATACGGTAATTTATTTGCACATTTAGCTGTATAAAATGTAATTTAATGATAATACATATTTATGTGGTACATCGTACGGTAAATTAAATGAAATCATTTATGAAAATTGATAAATTACAAAACAATTTTTTATTTACAATACATAGTTGATTTTATTAAGTAAAAAAACGCATTTGCTCCGACCAAAATTCAGTTAACCATTGTTATGATAATTTTGAACATTACTTATGTTCTACAATACTGGGTTGCTGCGACACAAGAGGTTTCCTTATTTGAAGTTTATCTATCAAATAAAACAGATATTCAAATAAGGTAACTTCTTTTGTAGTTAAAACATGCCGTCCTAAATGGTATCATTCTTAAAAGTATATCTCGTAATGTTAAATCTTCAACCTTAGATATGATTGTAAGAAACATAATTTATATATATAGGAAAAAATAAAAAAATTTAAATAATATATAAAATCTGTCATTAGATTATACGTAATATTTTCCATATACCTCGAAACTTGTATCATGTAAATAAATTAATTACACGTCCTTTATTATTGGCTGCGAATTAATATTGATTTGAATCTGTTTGTTAATTAATTAATTAATTAATTATAAATGAATATATATAAGAGATTCGCACTTATTATAATAAATTAAACGAACGTGAATTATATCACAAGATCAGACATTAAAGCGTCGTTTATTGATTGTTTTAAAAATTAAATTAAATTCAAATATGAATGCAGTCTCGTGGAGATATATTGTCGTTGAAATTTCGCAGGATTAATGGAAAGCATTTCATGTATCAAGGATACTAAACTCTGGAATAAGTGCCCTTGGTTCAAGGAGACCATACTTGAAATCAAATCACCGGTCGAATCATGCTGAATTAAGTGAACATCTCTGAGTCTGAAATCAATTTTGTATTTTGAATCAAAAAGTTGCATGTTTGTAACATTATGTAATATGCGTAGATTGCATTTACAACCTTATATGATTATATAGTTTGTTTACCACTATGTGGTTTTCTCCACATTATAACAAATGTTTCGTGATTGTTGTTTTACTTCACGTTCAGGAAACTATTTTCAAAATTTAGACTGTGCGTTTGAACTTGTTTTTGTACTCTTCATATTATTTTTGCGGTTTTATGTAAATTATGTCTGAATCATTTAAAAACAGCTGTACGCAGATTAGTATTTTATGAATATATATATTTAACAGCCATATTCAAACTTGAAACAAGGTGTAATGAAATTAAAAAAATGTATATTTTAAAACATAAGTAGAAATTCGATTCTTTAATAGGTTATCAGTTTGTTTAACAGCGACCTGCATGTCAAACTGCTATTAAATTCTGATCAGATTAACAATAGAACTCTGACCTTATTGGGACACGTTTAGACTAATTGTATGATTTACCACGATCAAGTTTTATTGGAATCTAGTATGAAACATAATCATACTGATAGGGCTACATAAAATATTGCAACCCAATCATGCAATTATAAAGTCGTCTATTCTCTAACCTTATTATATTAGAAAGGCTTTTTGATTTCGTCATTTGACCAAATTTTAACCAAATATAGCAAAGTAATGTCTTTGAACCTTCAATTCATATTTACTATAGATAATCAAGTATTTTCGATAAAAGTGACATAAATGAATTCATTTATGAAGCTTAATCCCATTATTGTCTATTATAAGGAAATTAATAATAATGCGATAATAAAGTCAGGATATGAAAACAATAAATAAATAGCTTAAAATGTATAATGAGACATCTATGTACACGATGATGATTAACATAATCGACGATCTACTAATTTAAATCTAAACAAATTTATTTCATAATACAAAAAATGTTTTCGGATAACATCCTGCTTAATTATTTTATAATAATACCAACTCAATTATCCCTAGAAATATTTATTTATTTTTAATAAAAACTGATATAATACAATTATTGTTAGATGGAAAAGCAAATTATGATTTTGCTATCACTACCACAACTATCACTGGTAAAAAATAAATATCTGCCTAATCAAAACAAAATGAATGTAACGTATTCATTGACTTACACTCATATAACATACATTCACTGATATTCACATAATTTACATGACGCACGATAAATATTTACTTATATATATATATATATATATATATATATATACATAGGCACAAACGCAATATATACGAATTAGTTACTTAATTAGCATATCAAATACTTGAATTTGTATGGTGAAAAGGTTTCTTTAATTCGAAAACTTTTATTTCAAAACAACATTTTGTACGCTTGTTTGCTTTTCTCGTCACAATAAAAGTAACATTTCTACGAGTCCTCCGTTATAACACGCTCAACAGTCAATTCAGTAGATCATTTTCGCGTGTATTCCATTTTAGCAGTCTTTATATTGTTTTATTCGAGTGTTGTATCGTAACGTTTCTGCGCGACGTTTATAGTGGCCTAAACAGGCTGTGAATGCTCCGCGTCGTAAATAAAGAAATTTCTCCCTCTCTCTCGCTCATTCCCTTGTTCTTCCTTTTACGTGACCGCACTCTGAAATGGTATAGATATCGCACTTTAACTGTTATTGTTATTAACTTTGAATTTACATATGAAATCGTTATTAGCTTGGCAATTTACATATGAATGTAGGTATGCGATGTCTCGTGTGTATGTCCGTCTCATACGAGTGCGTAATCGCGGCACGCGAGAAGTTATTATCTCATTCGTGGACGTGAGAAAAACGCTACTAAACTTTGTAAATTTACGTGAAAAGACATCAACATTACAAAAACCGGAGCAAATGCAATAGGAATAAAAAAAATGCGCGCAATTTTTGCAGCACTGAAATACAATCTTCTTCATTACGCGAAACGCAGATTCGTACAAATTGTACTAAACTTGTACAACTTTGAAACTTCGTCGCAATTGCTGCTATATTTCCCTTTCGATTGTCAGCAATCCGATAAATGATTTACATTTTGTTATTATGTTTCTGCAGCTCAAACCTGAATAGCAATATCCTGGCTGCGTCGGATTATATTTGTATATTTAAATTAATAAATTTGACGCCGTCATCTTCGATGTAATATGACAACTATTGGTTATTATTACAAAAGTTCTTTTAAGTTTCCGATTCGTGTCTTTATTATATTACATAATTATCAAAGGAGAAGTTCCGAAGATACAATCAGTTTATTGACTTTTCAACTAAAATGACTTTTAAATACGTATGTTGATTCTTATTCTCCACACGAGTGAACGTACAAATGTGAATGAATTTGTATGCATCGTATACACGGAATATTTTAAAAATATTTGTATAGTTTTGGTTTAAATATTTACTTTCATGCGCTTATGTCATCGTACGGATAAGTATAAACATACACGGAACGAACATAGCCAAGTTAATCATGAAACTTTATTTATCGATAGGAATCAATGAAATCTAAAACAAATAAGAACGAATCACGACATGCCGTGGTTTAGATTCGTGTTCTATCGTTTTCCATTAGACATCTTTACAGACCATAAGTAACATTAAATCTTACAAAAGTCATACACGTTGCATTCTAGTAGAGAAATGTTAATACAAAATTGGTATCGTATCTGAAATAGATTGAATATTTACATAACAAGAAATCGGATTCAGTTTCAGGGTTAAACGTTCCCACTGTTAGAAATAATTTATTTGAACAAAAAAATCCTTTTCGTGTCTTATTATAGATATTCTGCATAATTCAACTGAAAACCGTTTTTATTGTAATCATCCGCGCACATGCGCACAAGTATAACTTCAAATTCGAAACTTGATTAACGAAAACCACAAGCAATTGCTTCCGAGATGATACCGATTGTTTGAACAATAAACGAAAAGCATTAAAATCGAATTAAATTTTACGCTTGCTGTTAACTATGCTACGTATAAAGAAATATCATCCAAGGTCGTTGCAAATTTATCACTACAAAAAAGGCTCGCAGTGTACCTTATTAAATATTCCCTATAATTTAAACGCGGCAAGTTTTTAGCTTAACTGTTACCGCGAGATATCCTTTACATAACTCGGGATAACCTTGAACTTCACTTTTCACAGATGGAAAGCTTAGAATTTGCTGTGGCATAAAATTCATGTCATTACGTAACTCGAAAGTTAGCGGAATTGAGTTAAGGTCAGATTAGAAAATTGACTTCCGCGGATTGTTTGTATGAAATTGGAATAGCACGCAAGATCGAGCACTGGAGCAAAGTTATTAGAATGTCTCAATATTTACCGAGTTCCCTTGCTCGGATTCCGCTTAACGGTACGAATAACATAGCTGGATGATCGCATGACACTGTATATATCGTTTTCGTGCGAGAATTCCGCTAAGGAAAAAATGCGGAAAATGACACTCCGTCATTACGATGCTTTAACTATATATACGCACCCTGCAAATCTCAGCGTACCGTAGAATGAGTGCATGATAAGCAGTGGATAAATAATAATTATATCTGAGCGTTCTTGTACGCAAATACATGCAAACGTGTATGCAACAGTGCACACGAACGAACGATGACCCGAAGAATAAGAAAGAAGAAGAGGTGATGCAAAAAAAAGAGAATAAAAACAGACGGACGTGTGAAAAGTCTGTTGGTGTTTATGTTTACCGAACGTTCGGAAGATTATGGCGCGACTGCGCAGGCCTCGTTTGCTAGTCATTAATGAGAGACCTTTCGAGAAATTGAAGGTTATATGGTGAAAACTGGTCTAAAATGATATGGTACTCAAAATAGTGTCATAACTTTCGTTTGTTAGCATTCCCATTATATCTCGTGTAAAATTTATTGTCTGCATCGATGTAATCTTCTTTACGATGGATGTGAAACCGATCCACTGTCTCGATGTGTTTATTTTTTTCACGCTAAGGATCATTAATTAAACCGTCTTTGTGTTTGTGACACCCAAGTCAAAATTCAGTGGGTTAACACGTGCTTTTTCGGTCCCAAGGCATAGCATTGCAGTTAAGACGTTGGCAAATGTTTGCTCGTGTGTAAGATGTTAAATAGTAGTTAACTCGGCGTTTGTCGATGAGAAGTATATGATTACCCTTTTCGGGATAATAAAATTAGCAATAAAAATTGAATGAATTACGTTTGTTGATGGTAGAAATGCTATAAAAATGACTGCGGAATGAGTAAGCAAATGCAAAAAATGTTTTACGCAAAATAACTGATTTTCATTCCACGATAATTCAATTTATAATAGAATGTAATATTTATTACTATTTGTATATTGGAATTCATTATAAAATAATTTTGTGACACACGAGTCTATCGTCTTCAATCGACTTCATACCGATCTTAATCAGATCTGTTAGAAAACAGACATCAGAATCTCATTTGAATGTATAGATCATAATGTATGATAAAACCCATACATTGATACATATTCTGTACGTTGTATCGGAAAATAATTACTATAAAATATTTAGTGTCTTGAAATTGATATTTTTTAAAACTTCTACGTATTTAATTTAAATTAATAAACTATCTAAACCAGATATGATTTTTATATTAAGAAAGTTATTTGTAACTTTCAAATAAAGAAAGGTAATATTTATTACAAAAATGTACCGAGACATTGCTGTACGTTTTTATCGAATTTAATAGTACAGTAATAAATTATAATAAAATTATAATTATTTTTAATAAAATATTCAAAGTATATTTATGATCTACCGTAATCCTTTAACATCACTATCCGGAATTTTCGTAACAACATTTAAGTTCTATTATAAATTTCGTTACAACAGTAATGCTTAATGTACGGCTAATTATTTTCCCGAAACAAAATATCATATGATCAAATGAAACATTGCTTCGGACATAAACGCCATTATCAAAAATGTAACCGTTTCTTACGCTTATTATCATCCTTGAGCCGAAATATAAAATTTACAATCTATCTTCATTACGAGCTATTACACAAAATCTAATTATGTAATCCACTAATTACCAAAAAATACCTTCATCACGCAGAGAACAGTGCAATAATGTAATCTGACTATAACGGCATGAACGCCAATTTCTATCCTTCACTGAACACGATTCCTGAAAATTACGATCATTAAACTACGTTCGAATAATCGCCTTATCTCAAGTCGTAATTAGCATTCGGTCGATTGCTCGTATCATTACACGATGGCTCAATTTTTGGCGATAATTAAATCGTAATGACCATCTGGTCGAAATATTTTCAAGCTTACCGAAAAGACTATTGAGCGGTAATCTGATATTACGATTAATCCGTCAAATTTTTCCTACAAAGTAACTACCATTAAAGTGTAATATTTGGCTTGGGTTGCGAGTGAAACCAAGCGAGCTAATCGTCCTATACGCCGTTCCACGGTCTGCGTGTCGAATCGTCGCCGTTAATTGTTTCATTCGAAAACGTTGCGACTTCTCGATTTACATGATCGATATCAAAATTCAAGTTGCAGCGATCCGATTCGATCACTAATTAAGTTGTGACGAGCTCTATCGACGCTTCACCGAAGTCTCGAATTTTCATTGACGCCAATTAAGCTGAATCTTGCATCGGCGTGTACGTACGAAGCTTCTTTGCATTTTTGTAAACAGGAAATGGGATGCGACTCGGGTTCATCGCATCAAACGCGATATCTGCGAATGAATGTAAACGAAGAATTCTGCTTCGCGAGAAACGCGAATCCGCGGGGTGCTCCATCCGATTTTTGTCATATCGGCGATTTTTCTTGGGTTTCGATTTACATCGAACAACGGTCGAACTTCTCGTGAATTTAACGGGTGCTGATTTATCGCATAACAACGTTAAGCGTTCCCAATGCATGGACTCTCGGTCAAGCGGACGAAGCAAAGTTATGCAGAAGGTCATAAGAGTGAACTCGAAAGCCTGAGATTCCGCAAAACTTGATGGCTTGGACGATCTTTGTGAAATTTACGCGCCTCTGTCTGAAACCCAGTTTCACAATCTGACCTCAAATGCAAAATAAGCTGCAAACCATATTTGATCGCCGCTGAGATCGTTTCCACTGACAAATCATCCGCGCCGCGCGCAGTACCTTAACAGCATTTCGGCCATTTTACATTGCAAACGATACTTTCTTGATTAATTCAATTTATTCGTTACCTTATCACATTATTCAAGCAAAAGGAGCAATCGCTTTCTCAAGACTTGAAGTTAAAGAGGTTAATACAGGTCAGACTAATCAAGGTTGAGAAGAGGTTATAATTTGTAGATTAAGATTGTAAAATCTCCAATGTTTTCTTATCTAATTATTCAATTTCGTAATTAATTTTTACACGATTCCTATGGATACACGAATTCAATTTTTCGTACGGTTTTTCGAATAACCTTTTATTTCAATGGCATCGCTTAATTTTACGATTCGGACGAAGATGTTAATTAATTGTACGGTTCAATATTTTAATAATTACGTAAATTGTGAATCTGCATTATTGTATTGCAATCAATTATTAGATCATTATTATTATAAACTTGTAAACTTTGCGTGACTCGATTATTAATTGACATGCTATTTGAGAATTAAATCGGCCATTTAAGATATGTTTTAACAGATAACAAAATGTTCCGATCAAATCTCTGACCACTAGCCAAATATCTAAACTAGTCCTACACGGTTATTATCGAGTTTGACTTTTTTTGGATTAAGCATTCCTTATTAAAGATTAGCTGCAAACAGTCACCATCTAAACGTCCACTTGACTTTTTTTACGCATTAGCTTCAAGAAAAAGAATAAATCACATGTACACATAACAGTAAACAATTTCTGGTGGCAAAAAAATTACTTTTTGAATCGGACAAATAAATC
>JABFQC010000467.1:0-27297 GCA_022817085.1 Psilanteris sp. ZL-2020
GTAATAAGAATATATAAATTTAGTTAACATTCAAAAAAAATAAATCAAATTATACATCTATAATAATATCTTTAATGTTATTAGTTAAAATACAGAATGTACCATAAGTGACAGAAAACGAGGTTACGTATGATCTAAGGCGTCTTGCAAGTGTCGTACTATAAGTCGCTAAACTGATTTTGTAAGTGAACGACTGAAAACTGTCTACAAAAATGTTCCTTAATTTAAGACACTTGTTTTTACAGTGTTAACATTTGTACATATAATTTGTTTTAAATATTATATATATACATATATACTCATATTATATATTAAACATGTAAATGTTAGAAATAATATCCATTATGTTTCATACATTAAATATACATTTTACATATTATACTTAAATTTGACGGATTTTTTATTAAAATTTGTTCAAGAAACGCTAATTTTTTAATAACTCTTTTAGAAAGACATTTATATATAATAATACGCCAATTTTATCCTAAACATGTATATTTTATGTAAAACGCTTTACTAAATTTGTTGGTGTAGTTATTTATGATATTCTCAAGTTTTACGTCACCATAATCATATCCTCTGCAGAGTTCAATGGCCGTCTGCTATGAGTTAGTAGAAACTGTGTCGCCGTTGGATTTTTAGGATCATATTCCTGTTTTCCGTCGCAAAATTCTCACGGAATTGGAAGACTCGTATTGTCCGCAAAACTCTACTATCAGAATTTAAAGAAAACATGTTACGTGATTATAACTTTGTCATGCTGCATGAATTGGACCATATCCTGACCGAAATCTGGATTTATATTATTTCAAATTTAACTTCTTTACTTATCATCTCTATATATTAAACTACAGTTCAAATTAATTACAAATATGTAACATTTATAAGGCAATACATTAACTTTAAATAAATTTACTGCTCTATATACTGATATATTATAAAAATAAATGACACATATGTATAAAAACAAACTTTTTCACAATACCTGTTTTTTGAAATACCGAAACAATACTTTATGAATATCTATTCAAATTTGAAAGCGTTTTTTACACCAATTATAATGGTAATTTGTACTACTTTTAATGTAATATTTGGAAACCAAAACACATTTTTAATCAAATCTACTCCATAAAAGATTATAATAAAAATGTACTAAACGAAATAATTTGCATATATTGAAGTATCATTAATCATAAACATAATATTTTGATTATCAGAAAACTAAATTTGTATTCTTCAAATTGTACCATATCAAACTGTAAGTTACTGAAAATATAATTATAACTTATATTCATTTTATTATTAATATTATTATTATTACTATAAAAAACATATTATTTGTCAATTAAATGCTGATGCGATTTCAATGTCAATTATATATATTCTAATTATTACAAATTTGATTGTTTAGGTTAAAATATAATAATTTTTAAAGTTTATATGTAATATAAATATGAATATTGATTTTAATATAACAGAATATATTTATTATTACTAATTTCTATTTATATTTAACCAATCGCTGCCATCCTGTATAATTATATATTTGTATACTATATAATTAGGTAGGTATACTTAATACCTACGTTTATTATACCTAAAAAATTATTTTACTTTACATATAAATTTTCCAATGTTGAGTAAAATTATATTTTAATAATATCTAATACTGTTTTTAATAAATGCTCAGTTTAAAACTGAAACTTACATATTAATACTTGTCACATAAAAACTCATTTTCAAAACCAATAACTGACATGAAAGAAAATACGTCAAGAGCATTAATTTTATCCACAAACATTTAACATAACACCTCTGCATGTCATCAGGTCAAAGCAATAAACAATATTATTTATAGGCATGATTGTATGGAACGATTGAAGATGCGTCAACCACGAACTTAAGACTAATTACTTTCTATCGTTAAGTGCATAATTTAATCTTGAGATCAAAACTCTTCAAACTTCCTGTAAATATTTAAAATTTTCAACAAATTATATTTTATTCAAATTACTTTATTTTAGTAATATCTCAAATATATATAATTAATATTAATTATGAGAAAGTTCCAACGCTGATTTTTTATTATATCCATATATTACATACGTTTTAAAATATATAAAGAAGATAAAATTTAACGACATCAGTAATTGATTTTTCTATACAAATTTACTTTTTTAAAAGTTGGTTCTACGTGAGAATTTTCGTCAGTTAATAATTAAATTTCTTATAAATACAAGTTTATTATTCCATCAATTTAAACAGTTAAATTAAAGTAATAGAAATTTTAGAGAATTAATATTGGAATTATATATTGTATATAATTTCCATTTTATACATTACACTATTTTGTAAATTATATATATATTTATATATATTTGTATATAGTTTGTAAATTGAGTTCGCAAAGGATATGTATAAAATAAATAAATACAAATTCATGTTCAGGAGACCATTTTACATACTACAATTCGTTTTCCAAGGACAGAAATACTTCTATGACGAAATAATCAGCGTGATCGTTTGCTTAAGAGAACTACATTCATTAAATAGCAATGTTACTTTAACTAAGTCAAAAAATATGCGAAGGACTCACGTGAATGTATTGCATTTATCACATGGAACAGATTTAATTAATGTGTTGAATATTTAGTTCCTCTATCTAATATATATAATATATATATATAGTTTTAAACATATATAGTGCAATTTATTCCCGTTTATTAATATCTGATAAAATAAAGAACAACCAATAATTTACAATTTGATATTGCTAATAAAATTAATACATATATAAATAATATCAGTGATCAAATACATTACACACATATTATAAAATTATATTAAATTGAGTAATATTATTAAATCATGAAAATTCTTTCTTTTCCTAAAATTTGCATTACGAACTTTGATTTTTTACCAGTCAAAAAATAATTCCGTTCAATAAAAGAATTTATTTTCAGTATTTCGTTTATAATAAATATATAATAATTACGTTACCTTACGCAAATAAAATTGTCACGTATTCCTATCTATTTATCAATACATCTGTTTGGTGAATTTTATATCAATCGTTTCGATGCATTTATATTATATTATGTGTTTTTTAATGCACAACACTGACAGAACTTTCACTTCACAATTGAATTTCGTCTGTTACGTTTGTGTTACCTGTAACACCATTTTTCTACCTCCCATTCAAGAAGTAAAATTAAATTAATTAATTCTACGACTTTTGACAAGAAATAGATTGCATGGTATCTCATTGAAATAAAACAACCGACGTTATCCTTTCTTAATGAACAGCAGACACTGCTTTGACATAACGTATGTATAGCAATGCTTACACAATAGAAAGATTTGTCGCCTTATACCTCAGCGAGACGAAGTTACGAAGCATAATCAATTGCAATTGAATCGCCTGTACTTTTTATTGCAAAAACCATATATATACCATTTTCGTAATTTGATAGCTCAATAGGCCGCCTTCGTTTCATTGTTCTAATTTGAGTGAACAATGCGAACCATATAAATTTAATCAATTTTTTCTCCACTCCTTCCTCTCATTGTTTGCAAACGAAATGTTCAAGTGAACTCAATTTTTTGATCAAAAGTCACGCGAAACGCGGCCTTCTCTTCTTTGAAACGGGACATCGAATTTACTGATCGTTTACTACAGTAGTTTTGCAGCTGTTGACCTACACTTTAACACTCGGAACGCTTCTTTTGAGCCCGCATCGGTCAAGATTATCTTGCGGATTTCGTAACTTTGCGTTGCTTGTCATAAATATTAATTCGCACGGTCTTGAGTCTGCATAGCGTCCCGTTGTGGATTGCACCGCAGGCCGCATCATTGTCTCGTTGTACCGTTACCCGATGACCCACCATTACAGGCCGTCTCACCTCATTTAGTCTCTTTTGTTCGATCGTTTCATGCAAAATGCTGACAAAAAATTGTCGCGTCATTATTCTTGTTGATTAGTTGGTTTCTGTTTTTTGATCGTAGTACGAACCCAGCACGTTCGAAGGTTTTTCGTAAATAATAATACGAGTTTTTATTTGTTTTTGTAAAGTACAACTATAATCATTTATACGCTTACCCTAATGTACACTGAGAGAAAAATTTATCAATTTTTAGTAAGAAGTTGACTAATTTGGTATTATACTTGTAATTGGTCAAAAATTTGTACACTGAGAGAAATTTGATAGTAAAAATTAGCATGAATAATGGTAATTGAGCATTACGACTGAAAAATGATAATTTTCGTGTTAATTTTTAACATTTTTTGTGCGATTTTTTAACACTTTTTGTGTTATATGTAACATTTTTAACATATTTTATCCAAAATTTTAACACAAAACATGTTAAAAATTATCATTTTTCAGTCGTAATACTCAATTACCATTATTCATGCTAATTTTTACTACCAAATTTCTCTCACTGTAGTTTAATCATCAAGTAGTACACTGAGAAAAATAAAACATAAAAAAATACTGTTTATAATACAAGTTTGGGGCCATATGATACAAATCGGCAAAATTTACTGTTTTTAATAGCAAAAAATCAAGTTATTTACATAGAAAATTACTGAATTATAATAATATATTATTGTTAAAAACTGTAAATTTTGACGATTTGTATCATATGGCCCCAATCTAGTGTTATAAACAATAATTTTTCAAGTTTTATTTTTCTCAGTGTATGAATCTTTGATTATAATTTAACAATCGGTTCACTCAAATTTAACATCCACGTTTTTTTTATTTAATTCATCAAAGGTTGTACAGCTATTTGTTAAAATTTGTCACAACAGATTGTCAAGTTTTAACATTTTCACCTTAAATGAAGTTAATAAAAAGTTGATGAAAAAAGATATGTATTTGTCGTTCTGGATTCATTCAAAAGTGCTATAATGTGATTATTTATTGAAAAATTAATCAAACTGAATTTTATTATTATCAAGCTTTAACCTTACATTGTTGTTATTTGTCAAAACATACTTAAACCCGTTTATCAAAATTTGACAATCTGACAGCATACTACCAATTAACATTCAGTTTATTAAAATTTAAAATATTCCCGTATTATAAATAATGGTGTTTCTTTCTCTCCGTTCACACGTTGAAAACGATTTATCAAAAAATACTATATTTACTACTACACGTAGGATGAGGCTTTTAAAAATAAAAATAATACTGTTTATTACTGTATAGATTACTATATAATATAGTAATTTTTCGTAGGATGTCTGCAATACTGAAATTAAATATAGTAAAATCTTTATTTTCAAAAAATCCGTCTTACGAGTAATACAGCAATTTTTGATAAAACGTTTTCTCCGTGTATATGTAATTATTATTTTTACAATAAACCTTGGTACAAAATTTAGATTAAAACAACCGTGAATAGCTATTAATCCTGTGATTGAGTTTGATTAAATAATTATATTAAAGTAATTAGTTTAGTTCAAATTTGAAATGCAAGAACTTGGTTTGAATTAAAATTTTTCAGTGATGGCTCAATGTCATGCATTAAGTAACTAAATTTATGTATCATAAACAGTATTATTTACTATTCATTAGAACAAGAATGTTCAAATTTAAATAATTGTTATTATCTGTAATTAGACACTTTACTTCTAAATTAGCAATTACTATTATATTTAATTTCTTATTTAAATATAATAAACCATGAATTAAATTAAAAAATATTCAGCATCGTTGAAGATAGTTATTTTAATTTAAATTGAATAAATATTATATTATATTATTATATTATTAGTTATATTATAATTTAATCAAATAATTCGCAGCGTGATAAATTAGTGACAAATTATGATATCAAAAAAATAATGATATCTTCGATCTATTGTGGAATTATGCAAAAATATAGGATGAACTTCATAATATTATGACATTAGTCAGAAGTGATCGTTTTCAATACCTGCAATGTCGCAATGCGAAATCATAATAATATTGAAGCATAATTGTGATTAAGTTGAAAACAATTGTGATTGAAGTGAAAAATAAATCTATAACGCACACATTTAGAAATATAAATGCACAAAATGGGTTTTTTTTAAATAATGATGTCACTAGTCGATGACGTATGATGTAGACCACAAACGAAACAAATTACGAAACAAATTATGCTTCAGATTTCTAAACACTGTGTTCAGCAGAATATTAAGCAGAGTATGATGTAGTCCTGAAATATTGATTAGATATCCTTATCAGGGTCATTACATCGCTCGGCTTAACAACCACTTATTAGTATATCTAATAAGGACTCCATATATCTGGGTCCTACTTAACAGTAAGCTTTCTTGACCTGCGCTGTATTTATGTACTTGGCATGCTGGAGTTCATATACTTTAAGCCGAAAAAAAATATAAACGCTGAATTTTTAATACCAATGAAGATAAACAAAATTGAGATTCATGCAAATGAAATTCATTATTCGGCAATCATATACATTAATACTAGAAAACGAATAAATTAATAAATATTAAATCCATAAATTGAATAAGTTAAAATTTTAATTCGTAATATATTGTAACGTTACCTATTGTAACGTTACCTTTGTCATGTTTCTTTCGTCTAAATTCACAGTGAAATGTCAAGAAAATTAAGATATTTATTAAGATATTTTCATTTACTATGTTTCCAATTTGTGTATATTAGGTAAATTTAAGTTTTGCATACTATTAAAATTAAGGACATCATTAAGATTTTGTAAAAATAAAGTGAGATCGAAACATATAAAGTCATTAGACCGGGAAGTGGAGCAACTCTGATGTGATTGTTGAATATTTATTTTATTTTTAGTGAAATACGAAGACCTTATCTCTTGGCTTAATTTATATAGCACAATTAACGTTACAAAGACAGGAAGAACTGGATTAGTTTCAGATTTAAACTTTTTTAATGTCGTAACTGCAGTGAGAAATAACCATCCTTATTTCTTCTTCCAGAATGAAGTATAAATACAATTTTTCGAAATCATTAATCACTCGGTATTCTGAAATGTTAAAAAGTGTTTTCTGATTTAAATTATTAAAATACAATTATTTTGCATTGATGTATTTAAAAAACAATTTCTCTTTTGTATATTATAATTGATTATTTGTTAAAACAATATATATTTATATTTGAAAATAAAAACCATAGGAAAATCATTCTATGTACATTATTTGTAAGTAAAATATGAAAGAAATTTGTATAAAGTATGTATTTAAACTATTATTTACATTATCCAAATAACGGAATTTAAGGAAATATTTTTGTTCAAAATTTGAATATTAATGAAAATTATATTTTGTATTTTTAAACTTTCATTTAATTCACAATTTCGCTTATAGTTAATTCCAATATTATATATATAAAATACTTAGTATTACATATGTGTCATTATTTACACGTATATAATATTAAATAATTAATTTTTTAAATTAATTTTTCACATATATGGTTTTCATTTTTCATAATAAATTCATGTATATTATTAATTGATAACAAATGTGTAACAAAAAATTTAGTTTTTATTCATGTATTAATTATTATTATTTCAAAAAGTTATTGAAAATAGTGAAAAATAATATGTATTTAAATATATCAACAAAAGATTAATAAATTTTATACGGTCATAGAAGCTTTTCTTCATGCATAATTTCTTTATAAGAAAAATGTATATAAGTCTGTAGTTAATTGCAAGTTAATATTAGAAAGTTTAATATAAGTACTATAATGGTTTTACATTGAATACCAGACATCTAAAAATAATCCTGTCTATTCTCACTTTTGTTGGTATTCATTCAAATAAATAAACAATCCACAATTTTTCTTGACAAAATTAAATAATTTAAATTTACATTTAACAATATAGACACCATTATTGCATTTGTATCTACAATATATTGTGAAAACTTGTATATACTTAGATATTTTAAATTATTTTTTATATTACACAAATTAAAATACGTACATGGAGAAAAAAAAGTATTAAAAATTACTCATCAAAATAGCAAATGTGTGACAATGATGTTCAATATTGAAATAATACATAAAATATCGGCAATTTTTACAAAAATACACATTCATTTTACTAATTTTATATGTATTATGTCAAAATAAAACACTACTGTCACACATTTGATATTTTATGAATAATTTTTAATACCTTTTTTCTTTCCGTGTATTATTAAAACTTAAAATTAATAATTAATTAAACAAACAAGACTAAAATTTCAAATCATAATAAATATAAATTGATCTAGTACGAACAAGTAATAGAAATTTAAGTTCTTTTACTAATTTTAGTCACATGATCCACTAATTTAACGTTACACATACAAATATTTTATATTAATTTTCAGGAGCTAGCAATGTGTCGGCGTATGATGAACCCCTTATACTTGATGAAAGATTGGACGAAGTACATGACGCGGAAATCTTTCAGGCTGTGGTTGATTCGATGAGACAATGGGAACTTCATCGAAAAAATCACAGATTCAAGCGCGAAGCATCCCGGGTCTGTTACGAGGACATCGGTTGCTTCGAGGATACGGGTCCTTTCAGTTACCTGGAAATGTTGCCTTCACCACCGAAAGACGTTGGCACCAGGTATAAGAATACTAACTATATATTATCCTTAAATGACATGTACGAGTCAAAAAAAAGGTACAATAAATTGAGTACAAGTTAATAGCTTCAAAGCGGATTAAAAAATCACCGGATACCAAAGTTCCAAATATAGATTTTAACAAAACGCGGATACCAACTCAAAAAAGCCTCAAACTGTTTATGCGATATGAATATTGTCGTAATTTAATAGTCGTTTTGTAGTAAATATTGAAATACATAGAAATTATTACCGTAAATCATTACTATAAACATTTTATTTCTAATATTTGACTACTTTTTTTTTTATTCAAATTTGTCAAATTGTTTCAAATCAATTTGCTCAAACTCCCCGTGTGGCAATTATTCCATACACCAGACACGTTTCCATGCACGTGTTCCAAACGATTAAATCCCTAAACAGAATTGTGTTATTACGATTCCTTTTACACGTCGCGTTAAACGTCGCGGTTCCGTCTAATGCGTTTACAGCGGAGCAACGAAAATGAAGTTTCATAAAGCCACCTTAAAGCGTTCAAAAGTTATATATGAAGCTGAAACAACTCTTTTAATGGCGAGAAATTCGTTTGCCCGGTATGGTTATAATTGTTTCGGAGAAACCGCGATAGATATTTAGGTCAGTACTTTAAACCTGACATTCATACGTTAATTTTTCTCTGAAAAGGTTTCTAGTATACGGGAGCAGAAAAGCGAGATCCATTCCGACGGAGGTTCCCGCTGAGGACATAAACGAGAAAGTTCATCACGCGATAGACCCCGAACTACCCACGAAAGTGATCGTCCACGGCTTCGGATCAAGCTGCGATCATGTCTGGGTCTACGAGATGCGTTCGGCTCTCATGTCGGTTCACGAATGTAATATAGGTAAATCGCTTTTTGAATCGTTTTGTTTTCGAAATTGTGTCTTCCTTTGGGCACTTCATTATGTGTTCAGAATTAATTAACTTTCTTAAAGGTCGCCAACGTACGTTTTTTTGTCGTCAATTCTTATCGGTCCAAAGAATTGGTCTTCCAGTTCAATAGTTTCGACCGAAATTGAATTTCGTCTCGCTTTGTCTAGTCATTATTTCAATTCGAAATTCACCTGACCCAGTTGTACCTTTAATCCCGACAAAATGCAACGCTTTTTCGATTTCATTTGTTTGCAGTTTGCGTCGATTGGGGACCAGGCAGCGCGGTGCCAAATTACGTGCGAGCGGCGGCCAACACGAGATTGGTTGGCAGACAACTGGCTAAACTAGTAAAGAGCTTAAACGTGCCCCTGGAAAAAGTGCACCTTATTGGATTCAGTCTCGGCGCGCACGTTGCTGGATTTGCAGGAGCTGAACTGCGAAACGTTTCAAGGATAACAGGTACGTAATTAAGAGAACATTAAGAATAAATCTGATGTAGGTTAAAGTTACATTTTTGTTACTTACAATGAATGATTATTATACGCCTGCTTTGAATTTCTTCAATGGCTTTTGGTTCTTAATCAGACGCACGTCCTTTTTGGAACTGACGATTAATTTCAGGTTCAATCAAGGTGGGACAAACAGGTTCAACGAATAGAGAGCTACTTATCAATGTAATTTTAAACGATATCGTTCGAATCTGAGTGAACCACTTTGGATCACCAGAGATTACTGTTATTGTTCAGGATATATAATATCACATCGAATTTTCAATTTAGGCAACGAAAGTGATGAAAACATTGAACTGAATCTGTATAAAATTTGATCGTTCGTTATAATTAAGAGTGAAAGAAAAAAAAATAATGAAAAATATTAATCGTAATCGATGATATCACGCTGGCTTTAAGAAAGTACAAAATAAAAAATTTCAATTACATACGTTTATTATCAATAAAGTCTCAAATTGTTCGACTTAAACCAAGTTTCCGCATTTCCCTTTCCGATCAAGCATGTCACAGATTTACATAAATCCATTCCACTCCATAATTTGGCGTTACTTCATCTTCCTCATTAGAAGAGTACCTGATTTCCAAGCATAACGTAATCAGAAGACGCAAAATATTGTGTCATAGATCCGTTGCTTTTCGTTAAGGCATTACTTTAATTCTGTAATAATTAATTAGAGCAGCGCACAGTGTAATTATTTCGTATAATTCGTTCTATGTGCAAAAGTGCGTTGAGTTCGCGAACGATATGCTGGCGTGCGCCTCCGCAACGCATTTCTTGGTTCGCTGAATTTACGATGCTTCGTTGCACACAGCAAACATCAATCGAGTCAAGCATCAACAATAACGGATTACAGTTAAAATGAGTACAATGCTATGGTGTTTCAATGAAATCGACAATGCGGTGTTAAATATCATATCCAATGATATTCCGATAAACAGTAGATATAGGAGAATCGACGAAATCAAATTCCGATCATTACCGAAAGATATCGATTGTATTGCATTAAACGATCGACATCGGTGATACGTTGAATTGAAAAAAGTACACTGAGAGAAAAGATTCACAATCTAGATATTATAATTAGATTGTTAAACTATAGACAGGGGATTTGAATAAACAACTATTCAATTTAACAATTAAAATTGTAAAAAGTGTGGGTTGTGTTTAATATATTTAATATGACATTCATTTTACAATCTCTAACAATGCATACTGTTGAATAGAATATTTGAATTGTTGTCGAACCTACAATCTGTAATTATTTGATTTAACAATATTAGATATTTAGACTGAAAGAAATAAATGACTATTTAAATCATTAATTTGGTGCCATAAGAGAAAAAGCATAATATTTACTATTTTTAAAAGTAATATATTATAATAAAGTAGTATTTTTCTATGTAAAAAAAAGTAAATATTATGCTTTTTCTCTTATGGTTTCAAATTCAGGGTATAAATAGTAATTTTTGGTCATTTATTTTTCTCAGTGTGGATATTTATGAATATTTATACATGGATATTTATTTAATTCGAATGTTCAAACTCAAATTAATATTTTTTAACATAATTTACATTCGATTATACATATACATATATACACAGTAGTGTATTGGCAAAAAATACCAAAATTCATAATAAATTAACAAATGACGTAACGTAAATCACAAAACACCATTACCGGTAACGGTTAAAAATAAGATCGAGTTTATATTCGCGATTATCTGTATTCCTATAACAATTTGTCCGCTTAAATAGACTTTTAATTGAACATTTTATTTTCCGTATAGTGAAACTACGTTGTAATAAAAGTAAAGTTGTAATATCAGTAGAATTCGAATAAAGAAATCGCATTGCAAACAAGACTGTACGTTAAAGGAGAAAAAGTTATTGCCGTGTTTTTTCCTCAGTTTTCTGCGAGAACTCGTAGTCATTGAATTACAAATGTTGAATTAAAATGTGTTATTCAAGATGATTTATTTAAACATTATTCTAAGTTTGATCCCATTTTGTATACGCTAGCTTATTAAAGCATAAACTGTTCGAAGGTTTGGATCCTGCTGGTCCTCTCTTCGAGTACGAAGATCCGCGGGCACGACTCGATGAAACGGACGCCAATTTCGTGGACGTTATACATAGCAATGGGGAACAACTAATATTAGGTGGACTGGGTTCCTGGCAACCCATGGGAGATGTGGATTTTTATCCCAACGGGGGAAGAATGCAAAGTGGATGTTCAAATCTCTTCCTCGGTGCAGTCTCTGACATCATTTGGTGTAAGTGGCGCTTGATTAATAATTCATAATAATTATAATAATAAAATAATACAGTAATATACAAAACAAGTCCAATTGATATAAAATTCGAATAACACAAGTATAACATATTAAAATGGTACGTGTCCGAATTTATGTACACGCAGAAAAATATTGAACTAAAAATGACTGAAAGTTCAGTAAATATGATGCAAAACAGTAACTCATGGACAAAACAGAAATTTCAGTTAGAAATTACCGAACTTTTCAGTAAACACTGATATATGTTTGTAAATATACCGAAATATATAACGAAAAGTCATCCATGTTTACAGTACATATTCAGTATTTTCTGACTGAATTTTTGTTTTTTCCGTAAGTTACTGTGTTTTTAATAATATTTACTAAACTTTCAGTAATTTTCAATGCAAAATTTTTCTGCACGTACGTACTTTACAGGAATTCAGATAATGCATCTTGCTTATCTGGAATCAGAATTACGAAATAATTTTGCCAATGTTGATCTCTGCGTCTATCTTAGCCAGATGCATATTCGTTAACTGTTCAAAATTTGCTAGCTTCTCCTTCCTCGCGATCAATCATTTTAATAACAAACGGCTGCTCGCGAGTAATAAAACTGCGATTACTTTCTCAGTATATTATAAAGACGATTTGCAATTAGATCTCCTGGCTTCGATATATATGTCGTTTGCCATCGACGATTAGAAAGCAACGACTCCTTTTCACTTCACCTATAGGGAGGATCGGATTGCCTCCTACGTGATCCGTTTTCACGCCTGGCGAAAAGTGGGACATGCAAGACGACCAGTCTGAATTAATCGACACTTTTTCACGTGCAAAGAAATAAGTAAGATGAATATAAATCTATATTTTAACGATCCGAGAGGGACGCGTTCGTGGCCTGAAGCGTACGTGTGGAAGTAACCATTAGTCTCAGACGATAATAGTCATCGATGCGTGTCGAAAATACTGTTAGATTGTCCTAAAGGTTTTTCGAGGTGTTCAAAAAGCTTCGGGAAATCAAATGTCAGCGATAACCACTAACCAGTGTTTATATAAATTGATACCATCTTACTTGTATCTTAATAACCTACTGATATACCTCTGCCAAGTGCTACAAAGTAACATACGTATATAGTATAATTACGAAATCGAATACGAAAATCCTGCATCCGCGTTTGTTGTTGATAAATCAATACAACACTATTTTGTGTTCAAAATTCGTTCGAATGATATTCTGGTTGCGTGTAAGCCGCAGGCATTGCAACGAACAATTGATCGGTTCATATTTTCAAAATCTAATTGAATTCTAACTTTCTCGTGCGAATGCAACTTTGCTTATTGTTTTCTTCGGTGCACCTTACGGCCTATTTCAATGTGTTCGAGTTTCTACAATATAAAAGTTGCATTGCGAAAATCGGACGAATAATTACGATTCGTTATTTTTGAAACTGTGGTCACTCTTCGGATCATAAAGAATTACGTAACATACACATCTAGCAGTAGTTGTTACTTGCGAATAATTATACGTATCGCAAAGCACGAGATGGTATGAAAAAGTGCTTAAATCTTGCTTTATGTAACCTTAAATGCTCGGTGTTGTAACTAAATAAAAATACCTCATTTTAATGTTCGAACGAATAAGATCAGTTATCGTTGGCATTTACGGTTTTGCAATTAGTATTTGTAATTCGATTCAGTCGGAACGTGCAATTAAAATTACGATTAAACAAATTAATCACGAACGTCGATATCTTAACATGTAAATTACAATACAATTCGTATCAATGTCAAACTGTTAATCATAGTAATCGCGTTAATCGGTCGCAAAATGTTGCGGTGCGGATTTTTAAATCGTTTTGTTTCATTATTTACAATGTTTTTTGTTCTGATAATATGACTGGCGTCAGTCAGTCATGTTCAATTAATTATAACTTTACTTTCTAATATGAGTCAAATAAAAGTAACAAATTCCTATTCGTAATTTATAAATATTTCATGAAACATAGCTCGGCAAAATTTAAACGATTCAATATGAAATTACCGGAATGTAAATTCCGTCAAGATATATATATATAACGTATGAAACATGTTGCGGTCTATGAAAACATTTATTCATTCGTTCAAATGCTTGTACTTCATTAAAGAGTACTTTTTTAAAAGAGTATAGATAAAATTGGGGTTTTTGAATAAATAGAGCAACATCATAATTCGTAATATTAATTGCAGCAAGTGCAGTCGAAGGAAGATCATTGTGCAATCACCGACGAGCCTATAAATTATTTACGGACTCTGTGAGTCCCAAATGCAGATTTCCTGCTTTTGCGTGTGAATACGGATATGAAGGTTTGGTGAAGGGTGAATGCTTTCCTTGTAGCATTGAGAGGCCATGCGGCGACATGGGTTATTACAGCGACAATTCGATTGCAAGAGGACAACTCTATCTAATAACTAGAGATGAAGAACCATTCTGCGCGCACCAATATCAGGTAAAATACGGATTCAAACTAATGTAAAAATGTATAGCATAATTTAAATATAGCTTTTAGATTGAAATTGAATGAAAAAAATATATAAAATACCAGTTTAATAATAATATACTAATTATAAATAATTTAAATATATTAAAATGTAATAAATTCATTTTCAGACGTGGTACAATACGTTTAAAAATTGTTAAAAATTCATTATTTATACAAAGTTTTTTTTCGAATTTCCTTATCAATACATTTTGACAACTTTAACGCATCATTATATTACACTATTACGATACTTCGTAGTTCTCATAAACATAGTTTTATCAAATCCATAACGGTACGGTACACCTTGACATCTATGCCGTACACTTGGTTCACAATTGTAAATATTAAATTTCTTTTGGGACGTCTGGAAAATGATATGAAAAATGTTTATTGTCTTTTGATAATGTAGGTCAAGGTGTACAATAGTCGCGGTGAAAGAACTTCCAGGAATTATGGCAAGCTCCAGGTCATGCTGGTCGGCGAAGGTACATTCAATGAAACCTTCACGATGACACGTAAGGACGATGAAGAGCTCGTTGTCGGAGACATTCTTCAAAAGATAGTTGTACCACATCCGGCAGTAACTAATTTAGAAGCCATAGAGGTAATTCACGTAACGCCCAACAGTTACGTTAATAAGCTTTTTGTCAGTCTTAAAGCATTCAACCTAATTGCACGGGAACGGGAGGTTGAATTATTTGTTCGCGGAACATTAAACTGGAGAATTAGTTATAAGTTCCAGTTAAGGTTATTGTAAACCTAATTTATTTGTAGTTTATTATTCATACTATATATGAGAAAAGAAGTTCAGTTTTTATGTTAATTCTGATTCTCACGTAAATTAACGTAATGTAATAAAAATGTACAATTATAACTTATTTTTAAGTAGCAAAAACGTTTGATGTACATTTTATTCCAAAATATATAAATGATTGTTGTTAGTAATTATAAAAATTATGATAATGATATATTGAAAATTTACACTGATAAAAGAAACGCAGTCCAATTTACCAGATTGTTTGTTAATGTCAGAATATGGAATAGAATCTGTCTAATTTTTTTATGCCCATAGGAATAGATATTATATACCTTCTGAATTTTACATATTTACATGTATTATTTTACCAGACTCGTCATAAGAAATACAAAAGTATATAGTATTTGTTCCTATGTGCAAAAGAAAATTTGACACATTTTATTGTATATTCCGACATTAATAGATAATCTGGTAAATTGTACGGCGTTTTTTTCTCAGTGTATAGTTCATATTACTAAAATATTGAATGCAATGCAAAATTATTCGGTTTTATATACATATTTGTTATTTTTATTTTTTAAAATTTAATTAGTTCTATAAAATTGTATTCTCCTTAATACATTTTTGATTTTGAATAATTGTTTTGAATCAGGTTAAATACACAGCGTACAGTGGTTGGATATCATCAGGCCTAGCAAAATGGAACATTGACAAAGTTACAATCACTGATAGCTTTGGGAAAACTCTATCTATTTGCAAACGTAGTTTAACATTAGAATCCGGTCGATCCGTGTACTTACCGCTTTATCCAGGTGATTGTAATATTCCTGCAGACACCGAAAATATGGATCAATCAACGTCAAATACGGAATCTGTCTTAGAAAAGGTTGTCAATGAACCACAATCCGGTATAGTTTTTACAAAAGAACAGGGATATGATAAAAAGGAACCATATTCCGCAAAAGTGTACACAAATGAATATACAAGTTCGCAAAAGCCAATACAGAAAAATATAGGTCCATTCACACGGAGTCAAAATTTGAAAGCCTTTGATGATAAAGAGGCAGGAAAAGCTACTGTAGAAAATAATGATTTTCCTAAAGAAAGTAGTAAAACGTATCAGGTATTCATATGTATTATATACTATATAATATTTAATTACCACTATATGAAAATGTCAGAAATAAATTCTATATTAAAATTTTAAAAATATTTTTGTAACAAAAAACTTATTAAAAATGTATACGTAATTTATAAGTTTTTTTTCTTTTATATAATATTATTTTCGTATGAAGTCAATGTTTAAATTCCCATTAATTTTACAGTCCAGTCCATGGTCTTTCGTTGATTTATCAAATGATGGTAGCTCCAATTCTCTTGATAATTCCGAACCAGAAAAAGGTCGAGGATTCGCTAATCTACAATTCATTCGTAAAACTTCAACCTCTACAGATGCCCTAGAAACAACTACTGAGTTCGCTCATCGTCAATTGGAAATTCGTGAGCCTATTATGCGAACATCTAAAAAAGAAAACGGAAGATCCCTAAAACTACCAGAAATTACAGAACCTATACTGAGACCCCGACCAGCACGTCAAAACTCCAAGGATAATTTAAATCAAGACAAAAAACAAGAAATTTTAGAAGAATCGCCATCTTCAAGAGCTTTTACCGTTCAATTTCTACCAGAAAAAATTGCTGGCTTCCTGGCACAAGCAGAACGTTATGCTAGACAAACCTTAATTCCACTTATTTCGCAATATACACCTAGTTTTGTTGGTGGAAATCGCGCAGATCGGCCAAAGTATTTTCCGCCTTTAAGCAGTTTCTTTGATCCTGCTGACAAAACAACTCAGTCTACGGTTGAAGAAAATAAAAGTACCGAAAAGAAAGGTCGGACTATTACAACTAAAACCAAATCAATAGCAACAGACTCCAAAAATGATACAAAGTCTACTTCTCTAAAGAACTTGACAGATTTGCAAGAAACTGACTGGGTACCAATCAACGGTAATAAAGTAATCAATAGTTCTACTTTTGCTAAAGAATCCACTGACGATGAAAAATCGTACGGAGGAAAATGGTTAAGTGAAGATGGTGGTGGATGGACACCACAAACTGAAGATGCAAATGCTGGTCCTGAAACCAAAATTGAAGACTGGGCCAAGCCAATTGAAGAGACAAAAATTGCTGAAAGTACCACCACAGAAGTCTCTAAAAATCTAAGGACCATAATAGGTGAAAAAAAATTTGTTTAAACAACTAATACAATTTCTTACAGAATATTTCTTTATATATATATATTTTTGTTTTACTTATTTTTATTTAACAAAATAATATGTTTTTAGAAATCTCCTCGACCACCGAGATACCTAAATTGTCGCTGCCAGAACTTCCAGAAACAACGCCCAATTCTTTTCTGGAAAGCCTACCTCCGTTAGATGAAAATAGTAATGAAGACTTTTACTTGTCTCTAGGAAATGAACGGAAATTCATTCCATTATTGAATTTTGATTCAGATGAATTTAAATTATCGACGAGTAATGACATTGAAACAACAAGCACAGAGAAAATAGTAACCCACATTCAGAAGATTCCTAGGAGGAATGAAATTAAACCAACTGAAAAACCGTTGGACCCACACTCGTTACCTTTTCCTTATCGATTTGATCACAAAAGTGACCATAGAACAAAGTATATTCCTTTGATTCCGGAAAAGGATGACAACGTTAGTCCTATACCTTTCTACGAGAAATCTCGATGAACAAAATAGTTTCAACTTATCTGGAAACTACCTTAAGACTTTGTATGAATAATTTAAACATTTTGACCTTAAATATAGTTTTTCTTATTTTAGATTTATAATCGGTCTTTAAACATATTTTAAACTATTGCGTATGATAGGATTATTTTTTATAGTATAAAAGAAACGAAAACTTGTAAATAGGAAAAGCTTAGCTGTGAAATTTCGTACTTCCATCTCGTTCGCGTTGCTGATTGTTGATATTGTTATTTTGTAATTTATCGTTACATTCAAGATAATTTAATTAAATGACATGAATTAACTAAACCGGTGTGTTCTTTGATAACTTTTTTTTTCGTTTATGACTTATTAAAACATTACGCGGATAACAGTTTCTTCTTCTTCTACTTAATAACTAAATATTTTGTATAACCGTTGTCTGCTTATCATTTCGCATAAAACAGTCAGACATGTGGAAGATACGGTTTATTCTAGACTACGATAATACATTAATAATTACATTACACGAATGCGTTATTTATTTCACCCAATCACTTATAACCAAACAAAACCATACCAAACGAAATTATTAATTTTATTTAAAATTGTATATCCATATATCATGATCAAATCAACATTACATTATGTAACATAAAGATATACGAATCAATTCAATTTCTAATAAATCAGAAATTTTTATTTATTTATTTGATTGATAAACATACGTGTATTATGTACATCATCTATTTATTCATTTTCACTTCACAATTATATCAGCGTTCGGTAATCGGAGATTTCGTTGTTTCAGATACGTCTGAAGTTTTGTGTGTTCCATTTTCTTCCGAAGATTTCGATTCATCTGAATGGTGATTAGGTCCATGATGTGGAGATCGCTAAAAGTGGATACAAAAATTCACTTATAAAATATAAACTAATATTAATTTTCTCGAATACTGAAATTATTTAAATATCCTTGATATTATAATTTATAATTATTTATGATCGCTATTTTTTAATTACCACAAGTTTTCTTTTAATTTGATTTTATATCCATTTATATCCACTTACTTTATACCGATGATTTTCGTGTCCATAACCACGATTTTTGTCGTAACCTTCATGTCCCCCATGAATACCCTCATGACGATGACCTGCATGTTCGTGATGTTGGCCAATGATTCCTCCAGTGCGAGGATCGTATCTATTAATGCTTCCGTGTCCATTTCCAATTATACCCCCATGTCCATGATCATGACCAATTTCATGACCTCTGCCATCGCCTTGTCCTCCGTGCCGGTTGATATCAGTGTATCCGCTATGACCGCGATAATTGTCTAAATTTATGTAGCTAACAGGTGACGCGTACAACATCACACAGGATATTGTGATCAATAGTAAAACAAATACGTTTTTCATCATTTTGACTTATCTAAAAATATAACAATTTATTTATATTTCAGTGATAATATTTTTATAATGATTATAAATATGTACAAGTAATTTATTTAAATCTATATATATTTATCAATATTATAACCGATTGATTAACATATACGTACTTACTTAACACTGGAATGTCTAAAGAGAACTAATGTTTGAAGATGATCTGTTTACACTTTTATACTAGTTTGTTTCCATCTATTTAGATTGCAACAGTTCACTGATAAATGCAACTGTCTGTACCAATTTCTTTATAATACTAACAGTTATTTATTTTCTTGACAATAATTGCGCTTATAAAAAATAGTAATTGAAATAACCGTGTCAATAGAATATATAAACGAAATTTAGCTTTAAATACAATTTAGTTAAATTATATATATTAATTGATATGACAGAAGACAATTGTTTGATCGATAATTTTTCGTTCTTTACGATAATCGTAAATTGAACAATAGAACGGAGCAGAGAATAATATTATTAGTACTTTTAATATTACAAAAAACAGTTTTTTTTATAATTAATACATCTTGTGTTTATTATCTTTTAATTAAAATACATGCATAATTAAACATATATAGTTTTCATTTTAATAGAAGAAATAAATTAATAAAAATGTATTCATTAGTATATATGTTTATCGACATTTAACTTAGATTAAAGCAAACAAAACAATTACGCAAATTAATCGATAAAGGAAAACCGATTGGTATAAAAACATTCGTAATAAAACACGAAAGAATCGCAAAAGACTTTTCTTGAAAATGATTCACGTCAATAAATTAATTTATTCAAATAAATATAGTTGTGAACATTCAGATAAACAGTCGTTTCTTAATACGTAATTAATCATTTTTTTAAGTGAAACACAATCAACACAATAATACAATATTGAAAAAAAATAGAAACGTTTTAACAATTATATGAACAAATAAAAAGAAAAAATTGGCTTCGAGTATCAGTAAGTAAAATTATAAAAAATTGTCTCGTGTTTAACGTCTGACGTAATTTCGGGACAATCCCTTCGACTGTGACATTAATTATGTAATGTTTGTAATGGTAATAAAATAAAGTGTTGACGTATCACATTTTTATCAGATACTTTATCACAACAACACGCATTTTGCATTTCACCATAAACAATAACGATAAGCGTTTCAAATATGTTTTTGCTTTTATTATGAATATCGTAATTTGTATATGATTCTAATTAAAACTGAACTTAAAATATAAAATAAAAGTTACATTAACTCGTATATTAGAAAATAATATATGCATTAATTTTTAAAATATTTAAAATTAGTTATACAATCAAATTGATTAATATATATATATATAAATTAATATATATGTATGTTTTGAAAATACCAATTTTGCTGATATTGGTAAATCAACTCAAGTGCATCTTTACAATGCAATAATAATGAATAAAATTATCGACCGACTATTTTTATTCGACATTAATATAATTATGTCAAAGTCTTTTTAATTAAGAGATAATGTAGTTCTTATACATTTTTGATCTTTGACACGTCAAAGTTCTTATCAACTTGATGGTTCAGGGAAAAACATACAATTTCAAATGAGCCATAAAAAAGACTTAATTGGATTTTAAAAATGCAAAACGATTGTTATTAAATATGTACAAATTCATTATTATTAATTTTTAATTAATTCAATAATTAAATGATAATTCACAAAAGCATGAAAAACGTGCAACGTACGTATAAAATATTAGTATGGAAATAAAAATCTCAGGGTATAAAAATAGTTTGTACAAACAAAATTTTAAATGAAATTTTTTTTCTACTTTCCATTGTTTAAATTGTTTAATTTCTAAATTATTGTTTTTATATGAACTTAAAAAAATTTTGTTTGTATTATAATTTTAACCCATGCAAAAATGCTGTAATAAAATAACATTTATTATAATTAAAATTTTATTTTAATAATGGTTATTTATTCAAATACAAAATATTCGTATTTCAAAAATGTATTCAATTGTATATCACATATATCATAAAAAATATATTATGTGAATTAAATACGCAATAGAATAAAATTTTAATTACATGGACTTGTATTCGTTTCATTAATGAAATGCAGTTTTCGAATCAAATTTCTTGTTGATCGCCACGAAGTTCTGCAAGAAGGCCTTGAAGACGATAATTCTTGAAAGGTGTGGTGTCTGATATTTTACACAGCACTGTTAAGAAATATTTAAAAAATTCCCTCCGAATTTATAGTTCATCCATTCTTTTTTAAACAATTGATGTTATATAACATAATAATAATGTTATAACAATACGTTCA
The DNA here is from genome assembly GCA_022817085.1 of Psilanteris sp. ZL-2020. Classification (NCBI taxonomy): domain Eukaryota; kingdom Metazoa; phylum Arthropoda; class Insecta; order Hymenoptera; family Scelionidae; genus Psilanteris; species Psilanteris sp. ZL-2020. The sequence goes on from JABFQC010000467.1 coordinate 22,092, forward strand.
GTACAAATTTATTACATATGAATATTGCATAAGATTGCTACTGAAAAGTACAAAATAATTTATTCTAAAACTGTCAAATTTCTTATAAAATATTTTTAGTAAAGGAAAAATAGCACAATAAAAAATATACACTTTTATAAATACAGAAAAATTTTTATTGTAATTCGCATAACAACGCTAAAGTTTAAAATACAAGTTTAATTTTGTATAGTTATAAATCAATATTTACATGCTAGTTGATAATAAATTTTTAAAAAGCTGCTGGAAAAATAATTTTGTAACGGTAAATAGCAAATGCATATCAGTACATCCTTTACTTCGTCAACATTTAAATGTCGACAAAATTAATTTGATGTTTATGAGTGAGCAGGTTTAATTAAGGACGGTTGTCCGGTGTGTGTTTCTTCTGAAGAATGCGATTCGTCTGAATGATGTCCAGGACCATGTTCATGTCCTTTGTGGTCAACGTCACGCTAAAAAAGCAGCAAAAACAAGATTGTATATAATTTAATATTGCTATTACTATCGTTGTTAAGAATACACGGAGAATAATGTTTAGCTGTAACTAATAAACATTGTTTCAACTTAGATAAATGTTTGGCTGATTCAGTAAAACATTTATTTAAATCACATATTTATTTATTTATTACAATAAAATATTCTCTCCGTGTAAACAATTCGTAATTGATTCTTATGTTAAAATATTGAGTAATTATTTATATTTGAAATATTTACAACAATAAAATATTGACAAAAATATGATAGAAAAATATGTACTATAATTATTTTAATTTTAATATCATTTTTTTACTCTTAAAACGATCCTTCTATCTCAAGCTTTTTAGAATTTTAAAAATAGATTAAAAACAGATACAAATTACAAAGTGATCATATAAAGAAAGAAAATAGATTTACTCTACTCGACTTTGTTTATTTTGTGCGTTTATATGTTTTCTTTCCTTTTTTAATTTGTTCCAAAATATTAAAATTGCACGTCAAATAGATTATTTCTAAGAGTGTATAATTCAAAAAATAATCCCACGCAGTAACTGCAGCTCAAAATAATTGTTCGGAAATTCTTAACTCGAAGTTTATATTGCCCTACAGTCGCTGGAGTCATAATATCACTTAATTAGTTAAATTAAATTTCAATTAAATTTCAAATCATCGATTAAAAAATGCGGCTCTTGAACATATATGTGTATATTGTTTTATTTGTATTTTTTTGCTCTTTATAAAAATTATAAAATACTATAATAAAAATTAGTTGAAATGTAGTGAAAGTTTAAAATATAATTAATCTTTAAAAACTGTTTACTACAATATTTTGCTATTTTAATTAATTTATTAAAGATTTATTTTAAAAGTATACTATAGAGTACGTTGGAATATTTTCATAAATGTTACTATAATTATACTAATTTATTATTTACTTTAAATTAATTTTAAAAATCTATATAATCACAACTTTACCATACCACGAAGAAAAATATAATTAAAATTTTACAATAAAATAAATCCAACTGGGTTTGGACGAAATAAAACTTAAATTTGTCTCAAATTATGGAAAACATGCAGCAAAAACAAGACAGAAAATATGTTCTCTGTTCATATTTTTTGTTGTCATAATAATTTGTAAGACAAATTTAAATAAGTTTTGTATCGTTTATTTTATAATAAAATATCAATTGCATTGTTCTTCTTCTACTTTTTAAGAGATATGACATTATTTTAATATCGCGGGGGGAGGCGTTAAATTCAAATTTAAATTATTTTATTATTATATGAACATATAATTGAACCATTTATATGTTAAAAATAAAAATAATTCTTACGTAATGTCGGCCATGTCCACCATATCCGCCATGGTGTCCACCGTGATGTCCTCCACCATGTCCACCATGATGTCCGCCATATCCTCCGCCATGTCCGCCGCCATGTCCGTGACCATATCCACCATGTCCATGATGTTGAGCAACGGGTGTTGCTGAGCTCATCATCACACACACCGAGATAAGTAGAAGAACTATCGCGTATTTCATCTTGAAAGCTACTAAATGTTAATAATGATTAATATTATGTTAATTGTATGGCATTAGTGTAAAATGAAATATTAATTGTAAAACAAAAATGTACGAGCATCGCACATTTTCCTTGCAACTCACGTTAACTTTTCGATCGAAAGTTCAGTAAGGACTAACGTTGTAAGAAGATCAAACCGACACTTTTATACTTGACTATTTCCTCGTTCAATTCAGATCGGGAGACTTCATTTATGCATACAAATGTATACAGTGATTCATCTTCCTTGTTTACTGTTTATTTTAATTATAAATTTTCATTGTAATTATTGATATTGTAAACATGTGTTGATAATTGCCGCGCTTGTTCAATTTTCGTTTTTATATTTTTGAAACTTGCAAATTGTAATGAATCATTCAAATGATAATACATTTAAATTGCAACTCTTCTCTCTCTTTTTTTATCAAAATAGACATAGCAAAAGTCAGTAAGATATTTACCGTTTAGAGATACTGTAACAAATCACAATGTTTTTCGCGATATAAAAAATATTGTTGATATGTATTTATATGAGTATAATAAAATTTTACTTTTACAAAGAAAAATTATACATAATTGCTATAACTGATATAACTTAGTTGATATCATTTAACTGACGCATGTATAAAATTAATTTTAATTTGAATAACACATATTTTATTTGCGCGCATTAAACGTAATTTACATTTGTCATGTTTTGTAATAATTTTATCTCGTATTTTGTGATAATGATAACTATTATATGTTAAGAGACTACGCCACCTATTTATTGTCTTATTATTTACTGTTTTTGGTATTATAACTGCGACAAAAAACATCTATCTACACCGAGAAAACGTTTTATCAAAAAATACTATATTTACTACTACACGTAGGATGAGGCTTTTAAAAATGAAAATAATACTCTTATTACTGTATAGATTACTGTATAATATAGTAATTTTTCGTAGGATGTCTGCAATACTGAAATTAAATATAGTAAAATTTTTATTTTCAAAAACTCCAGTTTCGAGTAGTAGTCGATATAGTAATTTTTGATAAAACGTTTTCTTCGTGTAATTCCAAACCATCATCCTCAATCATCATCTAACAATTATAATAAATGCATAATTGAAGTTCATTTGATTTAATGAAATAATGTTATTATATCTATATTACTATATATATGTGTGTGTATTAGATAATATAGACAGTAATATATAGTAATTCAAGTTTAAGAATTGCAATAGAATAAATACTAAAACCAAAAATCTATATAATATAATACCAAATATTAACTAATGGCATATTTGAAGCAATAATTGTTAGTTTTTCTTAGTGTAATTTATAATTTATTATATTAATAAATAATAATTATTATCAAAATATAGACAAACCTATATTATTTTTTAATATCAAATTTGTATCTTTATACAGTTAAAATTATTACATTTTCCTTCAAATTAATGAAATTCAGGCGTAATTAATAATATTCCCCAAACATATTTTTTTAAAATAAAATAATTTTATGTGCCTAAAATCTGAAACATGATTTTCATTTATACTCGAATTAGCATTATTTGATAAACAAAACATGTTTATTACAATAACATAATTATAACAGATGGGTGTGATAACATTTACAATATGATAATAAAAAGTGTTGATGATAGTAAATGTAAATTGATGATATTTATCAATTTAATTAAAGTATGACGTTGACAATTGTCAAAATAATTTCGCAATAATAATTTAAATATATATATAATTAATCGTCATTACAAAATTTATTTATTTTTAACGCCACTTATGTTTGAAACAAAAATTCCAATTGTGAAAGGCAAATAAGGTAAAGAGTATTAAATAAATTATAATTTAAATAAAATTTATTACACAAATTTGAAGTGTAAGATTAATAATATTATTAAATTCAATATTAAAAATGTTTATATTAATTTATTATTAATAAATCTAAGCTGATTTCAACAAAATAATACAATTAATACAATAATTCCATTTTAATTGAATACCAATCAATATACATAAATTTGATTTCTATTTTTATGATAAAAAGTTGTTTTATAATCGATTTGGCTAATTTTCCTTTAACCAGAGTTAGTAGATAAATACTATGATTAATGAATTTCGAACGTATCTAATCTTTAATGTACATAAAATGCATGAAGTATTCTAGGAATAATTGTAAATATGTGCAACTTTTTCAAGACGTTGCATTAATAGTGTTATCAAATAATTGCTCGAAATGTCAATTTTACGGAAACTTGTGTATATAACACAATTACATATGTCGTTAACAAAACCGGTAAAAACAGCATTCATTGGATTAGGGATGCATCTTTTCCATGTAGCTTGTAATTAACTAATTTACAAAAATGAACTTTACAAAAGCAATAATATTATAGAAGATTGAAAGTGAAAAGCCAAAACATAAAAAGTTTCATATTATATACAACAATATATTACTAAATCAGCATTATTATAACTGCGAGTAAATTTTACCAGATTACTATACTACAAAATAGTTTATATCAATAGTTTTTAAATACACAAAATTGTATATATATATTTATAATATATTTATATAACATAATTTTGGAATTTCTAATTTTTAAAATTAATCTAAATTGTATGTATGTATCGTGTATAAATTCTTTTAATTTAAATATGAAATATTACGATAATACACGCAGAAGAAACTTACATAAAAAATTACTATAACTCTGGCACTCCAAGGGTATCGAAACAAAAACAATGGAAAATTACTATATTAGTAAAGTAATTTTTATAATACCATACAGTAATTTTTATTATAAGGTATTGTATAAATTATTATAAATTAGCTGCAAAATACATTGTCGTATAAAAAAATTTACTATATCTTATAAGAAACTTTTCTAGTGGAGTGCTAGAAAGTATTGTAATTTACGATATAACTTTTTTCTAAGTCTAAATATATAATTTCGATTTTATTGCCTGCACAATATTGCCATATCAGATTTATTCAATTATCTGTGACTTCCTAATATAATTATTAAATTATTAATTATGGTGCAAAATTCATTACGAAAGATTGTTAAAATTACTGTTATAACCCCTATCTAGATATATACGAAATATGAAAAAACGTAGTTCTTAAGTTAAATAT